>RPOG01006073.1:14059-24725 GCA_008086565.1 Thalassoma bifasciatum
CTTTTCAGCTCTAGAGGAATAAAAAGAAACTGTTCACGATGATGATGCAGCCGCTGACAGAAACCTCCAACCAGAAAAACTCGCTGTTCAACGCCATGAACCGCTTCATCGGCGCCGTCAACAACATGGACCAGACCATCATGGTTCCCAGCATGCTCCGGGACGTCCCGCTGGAGGAGGACCCCCACCTGGGCCACCTGAAGAGCGAGGAGGAGGAGGGCGACATGTACAGCTACTACCAGCTGCTCAAGTCCATCCGCAGGGACATCGAGTGGGGGGTGCGCTGCGCCGCCGCGGACGAGAAGCGCAAAGAAAACATGAAGCTCAGCCGCACCAGCTCCTCCTGCTCCTCCTGCACCTCCTCCTCCGCCTCCTCCTCATCAGGGGAGGACGACGACGACGAGGAGGAGGAGGAGGAGGAAGATCTGGAGAAGCAGTTTCAGTTCCACCTGACGGGTCTGCAGGGGGTCCTGTCCAAACTGACCCAGCAGGCGAACTGTGTCACCAAGCGCTACAAGCAGGAGCTGGGCATCGGGGGGTGTTAACAACAACAAACAAACAAACAAACAAACAAACAAACAAACAGAGACAGAGGGAGAGGAACCTGTGACTGGCTGAACTGACTCTTTGCTGCTGAAGCTTCACTCATGAAAAACTGGACTAAGCTTTGAAAGGTGGAGTAAAAGCAGCTCCTCTCTCCTCCTCAGGCCTCCTCCTGCTCCTCCTCAGGCCTCCTCCTGCTCCTCCTGCTCCTCCTGCTCCTCCTGGTGTTGGTGTTGACTGTAGATGTGTTGATCCTCCAGAGAGCATCTGTACTTCCACCTGACTCTTCCTTTTGCACTCCTGCAGGTGTGGTACCTGCTCCTGAGAGACAGAGATGAAACATATTTATACTTTAACTTAATGTAATTTATTACCTCACACTGTGTGTGTGTGTGTGTGTGTGTGTGTGTGTGTGTGTGTGTGTGTGTGTGTGTGTGTGTGTGTGTCTGAGAGTCGTGTGTGATTTCACTGAAGAAGAAGAGACTGTATGAACTCCAGGACCTGGTCTCTGAGCGCCCCCCCCTGCTGTGAGGCTGTGAGGGGGGGTCACTGACAGAGGAATCTGCTTCCTGTCTGAGCTGCAGATGATGTCAGTGTGTGTTCAGAGAGAGTGTGTGTGTCTGTGTGTGTGATCAGTCTTCTTCTCTTCTCATGTGTCTGATGTGTCTGTGTTTCTGCTCCTGGAGGGAGGGGGGCGCTGTGACCCCCCCTGTGATCTCCTCGTGTCCTAAATGGCCACTGAACCAGAATCACAGATTTCACCGCGTCTGTTGTTGTTTATTTGACTGTTTTCATGGTTTTCCTGCAGAAACTCTTCTGCTGAAAGAGAAAACACTTTTGTACGAACCTTCTGCAACATTTTTATACCAAAACTTTGTCCAGAAATAAACTTTTGTATGAATTTGATTCAGCTCTCTGGTCTGTTTTTGTCATGAATAACTAACTTTTAGTCCTGACAGTAACTTTGTGCATCAGTCTGTGAATTTACTCAGAAATTACCTCACTTTATATTTCTTACTTATTTATTTCCTCTGAATTCAGGGCAACACTTTGTCACAAAGTTTTTAAAACCCGTCTCCTTTTATTCCTCTTTTATCGCTCAGATCAACGTTTCCTGTCATTTTATGAAACTTTTTTCACAATATTTTTATTATTGTTTCACTTTTACAAGTAAAGAAAATATACAAAACATGTTCCAAACTGATAATAAAACAAAATAAACACAAGAAAACAGAACAATACAAACAGATCCACATGAATTATTCTCAGAGGTTTAAAAATAATGTTCATGAAGAAAATCCCTGCATCATAATATTAGAGATTTAAGCTTTAAATAGTTTAAACAAGGCTCCGTAACTGTAAAGAATAATAAAAAAAAAAACATCTTTCAATGCAGTTTACATGTAAGAGGCTCTTTTTAAAATTATTTTTTCAGCCTTTAACAGTTTGTTCTTTCTCTTTAATCTTCTGCAGTAAAATCTTTTTTGTCTGGCTGCACAGGTAAAGAAAACAGGAAACAGCTCAGTTTCTTATTCTGTTTGATAATGAGTGTAAGATAAACTCAGAGTTTCATTAATTATTTCATGAATGAAACTGTCGCTGCTGAAAAACCTCAGAGATGTTTTAAAGTCGTGGTCAATAAAAGAAAAGAGCAGAAGAATTTTCTGAGAGACTGAAGCGTCTGTTTCTGTTTCAGATTAAATGTAAAATAGTTTATCATCATATTCAGGGTGAAAATATTTCATCTGACTGTTTTAAAGAAGAGTCATTTTACTGACGCTGAGGTTTTTTCTGTTCTGATTATATTTTATTTTCTTCTCAAACTAACGGCCTGAATCATATTTGAAAGTTTTTCAGGAAACTGATGAAACTGAAGCAAACAGAGTTGATTTTGGGTTGAAGTCGTGAATGTACTGAGGTAAAAACCGACCAGCTGCAGAGAACAAAAACAGTTTTTTCACAGAGAGTTTATAGTTTATAAACTTCCTGCTCACGACTACATGATGGTTAAAGTCAAACACTCACTTTGGGTTATTTTTCTTTCTGATGAGTGTTTCAGCATCTTTCTCTCAGGTAAAGTTTCTGTCTGCGTTGAGCCGAGTTAATAGAAACAGACTGAGGGTGGATTACCTGCAGGAATGTTACCTGTCCGTTTACCTTTGCTCGACAACACCTTGAACCATTTCAGCTCGTAAACTGAAGAGGAGCAGGAAACGCTGCTCTAACGCTGCAGAATCTGCACCAGAGGACAGTTTTTCTTTTATTTTTACTCAAATTCAACCTTTCACAGTAAAAAGCTGCAGAACTGTGAGGGAACAGTTTGGTTTTAATCACCGTCACAAAATTAGCATAAAATAAAAAAATATACAAAACATACAATTTAATAAAAAACAGTTTAAAATGTGCAACAGTCGCCTCAGTTTTCAAAGTTAAAGTGATAAAGTAAATAATACGGTAAAGTTGTTTTTAATAGGAGATGAGTTGTTGTCTTTGTGCAGGTGTACAAACGTAACCTCTTTATGTAACAGCTCTGCTGCAGCAGGAAAAGAAAACAGAGTCCCCTCATTGTTGTCGGAGTAACTGACAGAGACAACACCCTCAAAGACCAAACACTGAGAAAAGGTGCAGCTGAACTTTCTGTGTCACTACAGGTCAAAAAGGTGAACACACCTGTTTCTCTCTGACATCCCGTCAAACTGCACCACAGCAGGAAACTTACATCATCAACTCATAAACTAACGAAATAACTTCAGCCTCAAGTTCTACATAAACAAAATCACTAAGAGATTCTTTTCCTCTGAACTGATGAACAATTTAACCAAATATGATCAAATTCTCCTCGAGAGGAAGCAGAAAAACTGCTCTAAGGAATTTGTGAACTCTGTCACAAATAGAGCAGAACTTTTCTGGCTCTTATCGTCTTTCTCTCTCTGATTTAAACTGTGACAGGAAACATTCACGGCTGCTTCTGTCCAAAACAGGGACAAAGGTCACATACCTGTCGTCACCTGAGGAGCATGAAGTTTTCAAACATCCTCTGGTTCATCTGATGTTTGACCTGCAGGTAAAGCCAGAGGCCGTCGCTGACACGTTTCTTTCTCAAACAGGTGAGTGAAGCTGTTTCTACCTGAGGCTGAGGCCTTTTCTTTGACTTTCTCATGAAGAAGTCATTAAATGTTGTAAACAGAAGCACAACAACAGTTTCTTCCCACTGGTGTTTGTTAGGAAAGCTCAAACAGAAGCAAAACACGTGCTTTAAATACACGAGTGAACAATAATAATCAGGAAACAAACAAACTCTAAACTTCAGCTGCAAAAGTTTTACACTCATGAGAAACTGATGAACTCCTGGATCTGCAGATGACAAAACAAAAAAACCATTCATGTTCAGCATGTTTCTGTCTATTTTTGTCCCAAAGACTTTTCAGTAAATCTGATTTATTATTCTCATCATTCTTGTTTTGATAATTTTTGTTCTTCTTATAATCATTATTCTTGATATTATTATTGTAATTGTTGTTGTGATCATCTTTGTTCTTCTTCTCCTTAGTATTATGATTCTTCTTCTTCTTCTTATTATTATCATTGTTATTATTATAAGTTATGAAGTGTCCCTGTAAATCAAACATTAAACCTTCTTTTTCTTTTTCTTTCTATTATTATTGTTGTTGTTATAATTATTATTATCATTGTTGTTGTTGTTATGTTGATCATGAGTTTTCCCTGTAAATCAAACATTAAACCTTTTACTGTTGTTGTTGTTGTTGTTGTTGTTCTAATAAACTTTTATGTTGAGTTTTGTAAACGCGGTCTGTGAGTTTTGTCCCTCGGTTCTTGTTGTAGAAACTGAAGTGATGGAAAAGCTCGAGCAGAACAAAAACAAACATTTAACCTTTAAACAACAAAAAGTCTGAAGAACAAACTCAGTTAAAGCTGTTTTTGTTAGTTTTTCCTCGTCATGGTGGAACAGGAGTCACGGCCCCTCAACGAAACGCGCTGCATCATTTTTGACCCTAATTCAGAAGATTTTAGATGTGTGAGTAACAACAAGCTACTGTTAGCTGTTAGCCCTGTTAGCTGTTAGCTCTGTTAGCTGTTAGCCCCGTTAGCATCCCCATCTGTTTTTAATGTGTTTTGAGCCCTGTTAGCCTTTAGCTCTGTAAGCTGTTAGCCCTGTTAGCTGCGTTAGCATCCCAATCTGTTTTTTTTAGGTGTTTTGAGCCCTGTTAGCCTTCAGCTTCGTTAGCACCGTTAGCTGCGTTAGCATCCTCATCTGTTTTTAACGTGTTTTTGGCCTTGTTATACTTTAGCTCTGTTAGCTCCGTTAGCTGTTTTTAGCCTCGTTAGCCGTTTTTACGTGGGTTTAGCCTCGTTAGCCCCGTTAGCATCATTAGCTGTTTTTATAGTGTTTTTAGCCCTGTTAGCCGTTAGCTCCGTGTTCACAGAATGAGCTATACGCTGTTTTACCCTATTAGCCTCGTTAGCCTCGTTAGCTCTGTTAGCATCGTTAGCTCCGTTAGCCTCGTTAGCTCCGTTAGCCTCGTAAGTTTTGTATTTTTACTTCCCTCTGGTTCTGATCATAGACTGTATAAAAGGTTCTGACCATAGACTGTATAAAAGGTTCTGATCATAGACTGTATAAAAGGTTCTGATCATAGACTGTTTAAAAGGTTCTGATCATAGACTGTTTAAAAGGTTCTGATCATAGACTGTTTAAAAGGTTCTGATCATAGACTGTTTAAAAGGTTCTGATCATAGACTGTTTAAAAGGTTCTGATCATAGACTGTATAAAAGGTTCTGATCATGGACTGTATAAAAGGTTCTGATCATAGACTGTATAAAAGGTTCTGATCATAGACTGTATAAAAGGTTCTGATCATAGACTGTATAAAAGGTTCTGATCATAGACTGTATAAAAGGTTCTGATCATAGACTGTATAAAAGGTTCTGATCATAGACTGTATAAAAGGTTCTGATCATAGACTGTATAAAAGGTTCTGACTCCTCGTCAGTGAAACTGATTTAAAGTCTTTAAATGTTTGTTTGAAACAAACTGGTTTTGAAAGTTAACCTGTCAGTGGTTTAACTGGTCACAGGTTTAGTTTAAGTTAATAAACAGATCCAACATAAACTGTTGAACAATCAGAACCAGAACCAGAATCATCTTTAATCTCTTGATTCTCTAGAATTTGTCTCAGTAAGATAAGAGATAGAGGCTGAAAAAAGAGAAAATAGTTTAATATCCAGAACATTAGTATCAGCTATAAACGTTAAATAATAACTAAAGGATGGAGACTCATATGTACAGACTGAAAAAGAGAAAATAGTTTAATATCCAGAACATTAGTATCAGCTATAAACGTTAAATAATAACTAAAGGATGGAGACTCATACAGGCTGAAAAAAGTGATAATAATTCAGAGAAAGCAAAGATGCTGATGTTAACATGAGGTAGTTTTTCTGCAGTGATTGTTCATCATAAATGGTGATGTTCATTCTGCTGAACATTATAAATCTACATGTTTATCTTCAGGATTATTCTGGGTTATTGTGACACAGCTTTGGTTTAGTGTCCATCACAACATGAACAGAGTAAACTGAGCCAACATGACTCTGGGTAAATCATTCTGACACTTAAACATTTATTTTTAGTGGATTTACTGAAAGAAGATCAGACTCATGTTTGTTTTCAACAGTTTTCTGAAGTTAGTGTGTTTCACGCTCTGTGCTGAACTAACTTTGGTTTGATCCTGAGCTTTTTCCAGAGTTGGTGCAAAAGTTTCATGTGTGAATTTACAGATCATTTTCAGCTCAGTGACACAAGAGGAGGGTATAAACTTGTGTGTGTGTGATAATGAGCCCACACACACACACACACACACACACACACACACAGGTGTTTGTGTCAGACATGATGATAAACCTGTTTCCTCTCTGAATGACCTGCTTCTGAAATCAGATCAGATCAGTTTCTCAGATGGTGACAAATGTGTGTGTGTGTGTGTGTGTGTGTGTGTGTGTGTGTGTCCTGCAGCTTTGGGCTTTTTCAGTGTAATGCTGATTGGAGCAGGAATGCTGCAGTTATGCTGTTTAGCTTAAAGCCCAGTTCCCTGGTTTCTGGTGTCACTGGAGACTGATCCATCAGTCTCTGACCCACTTACAGGTGCTCAGGTGTACAGGTGTACAGGTGTACAGGTGCATAGGTGTACAGGTGTACAGGTGTTCAGGTGTACAGGTGTACAGGTGTACAGGTGTACAGGTGTACAGGTGTTCAGGTGTACAGGTGTACAGGTGTACAGGTGTTCAGGTGTACAGGTGTACAGGTGCACAGGTGTACAGGTGTACAGGTGTACAGGTTCACAGGTGTACAGGTGTACAGGTGTACAGGTGTTCAGGTGTACAGGTGTTCAGGTGTACAGGTGTACAGGTGTACAGGTGTACAGGTGTTCAGGTGTACAGGTGTACAGGTGCTCAAGTGTACAGGTGTACAGGTGTACAGGTGCACAGGTGTTCAGGTGCATAGGTGTACAGGTGTTCAGGTGGCCCCTTTATGTGTTTTTAAATGAAAGTGCAGATCTGTTTTTTTAATGACAGCTTTAAATCTTTGTGGGTCTGAACAGAAATATCAGAAACCTGCGTCTTTATCGCTCAGGTGAAAAACTCTGTGAGAAGATTCAGCTTCTCCTCTGTTGTGAAAACTTCTCCTAAAGTGTCGATCGCCCCGGGCTCAGACTTCACAGCCTTAGTAAACTATTACACTGATAGTTAAGTCAAGTTTTTCACTGCGGATTAAAATCTGAGTTTTTACACAAAGAGAAATCCACTGAAAGGCGACTTGGAAAAGAAAAGAAAAAAAGGATCACAATGCTTTTTTTTCATACCATCTTGAAATTATAACTATTTTAAGATAGTTTTTAAACTGCAGTTTTAAGTACATGTACTGAAAACTGAAGAAACTAGAGACTGGCTCAATGTTTTATTAACAAAGAAAGTAAAAGGAAGCAAATTAAACGTTGCAAATTATAAAATAATTTTTACTCATCAGTATAACAAATGTAGAAAATGTAGAATTACACAGTGAAGAAGTTTACAGTTCTGAGTATTTTTACAGTTATGATAAAATAAACATTTTGCCTCCTCAGTGATTAGAAAATAACTTTTCTTCTTCACAACAGCTTCATCTTCAGAGGAGACCTCAGAGTTTTACTGACGTTTGTTTTTATTTCAGCTCCAGGTTCAGTTTTGTTCTCGTCTGTTTTAAGGTGAAGCAGGAAAAGGTCGACTCTGATTGGCTGTTATCACACACACACATCTGCCATGTTTGTAATCGACCTGAAATTTATCAGGATCATAGAAACGCCTGGAGTTTAATACCAACAACACTTTTTATTTATTTATTATCAAACTGGTGTCAGAGGCAAACTCTTCATATTCCTCCAAACAAAAGTCTCTGGGTTTTTATTGTCAGGTTTATTTGAACTTTTGTCTCTTAGTGAAAATTAGAATCTTTGTTGAGTTATTTTACAGCCTCACTTTAATTTTTTACTAATATGTTTTATAGGTATAGCAGAAACAGATGTGAAATAATCAGAAAATCCCTCAGTGACTGTTACTGGATTAATTTATAATAAAACTCAGAAGCTGAATCTGGACCTGAGTGTGTGAAACTTGGCTGAAGTTCTGTGTCAGGAGCTTTTACTCAGATTTAATTAAAAAAGTAATAACCTGATGAGGAGCATTTTATCTCTTTGACGACTTCAAATCTTTCTGCACGTTCATTTTAAGGATGTCACTAAACTTTAATCCTGCACTAAAACAAACGTCTTTATAAAACGTCTGATGTGTGTAAATCTCTGCACCTCCTGTTTCTCTGAGCTGATGATGAAACTGATCAGACGCCGTCGTTCTTCGCTGTGACAGCTTCAGGTTTATCTCCGTGCAAAGACTCAATGCCACAGTCGTGAACTCGTGTTTCTAACGTGAAAAAGTCCTCTCTGTTTTCCCTGGAGCTCACACTCCGCCCCGAACCTTTCTGTCATTCCTCCATTCCTTCATTCCTTCATTCCTTCATTCCTTCTGCTTCTTTCCGATGAGCTGTCTCTTCAGAAAACTATGTCGTGTGTCAGGTTTTAACATGACTTCATCACAGCCGCTGTCAGAGGTTAAAGAACATGAAACGGGTAAAAAGCAGCGTTGACGTCCTGAGACCCTGAAGGTGTTCGATGTGTCTGCACGTTTCTCTGAACCAAAGATTTATTTATGAAGCTTTCTTTGCATAAGTGTGATGAGGTAATGCTCATGTAAACACGTGCAGCTGTCTTTCGTCTGTTTTAATAACAAAGCTTTTCTTTGTGCTCAGGTGCTGATCCTGACGGTGAAACGAGCCACAGGAACCTTCTCCTTAGTGGGATGGTAAATATCTCTCTGAACTCTTTGTTTTTAGAAGAACAGCTGAAACTTTATTCTCTCTGGGAAAGTTTCATGTTCTGTAGATGCAGTGATGCTCGGACATTCACCGATCAGCTGTGAAATAACGACTATGACACCACGTCAGCCTCTCGTCCAATCACATCACAGCTCTGATCATCATCATCACCGTCCTCTGACTTGATGCTTTTTCCTCAGTTTTCCTCACATGAACGTCGGCCTGGATAATTTACCACAAACAACATTAAATCTGAATCCTTTTTTAATATTCTAATGTCAGACAGTGAAATATTTCTGTAAATATGTCAAAATATCAGCTTCAGTTTTTACAGCAGACGTTTTCTGTTCTACACCAGAGTTAATTAAGTTAATTACACCAAAGAGACAAACTGTTAAAAACTACCTTTACAAAAAAAACTATTCAGGAGGAAAATTGTCTTTTTTTCTCCTCTAAGTTCAAACCTGAGTTAAAGTGACTGAGTTTGTGTCAGAATCTCTGTATTAAACTAAAGCAGCTGTATTTTTTTAAGAGAGTACAATTAATTATGACTTATTTTATTATTAGTAACACGTGTGATTTCTGATCCTGTCAAACCTGTGACCTGCAGCCTCACAGCAGGAAACAGGAAACAGGAAACAGGAAGTAACTGTTGTTGTTGTTGTTGTTGTTTCTCAGCCTCTTCATGCTGTTTGTGATCTGGCTGCTCCGCAGGTATCACTCTCTGGCTCAGGTAAATCCTTTATTATTATCTGCAGCACCTTCACTCTCTGTGTTTGGCTCATTGACAGAAATTTGTTTCATTAATGTTTGAAACTCTGACAGTGATGAACCAGTGAAAAGGATCAGAGCAAAGTTAACGACACGATTCGTTTGTTGTTTCCTTCTTCTTCTGTTTTCTGCTCCAAACCTGGACGATCCTCTCAGACTTTGGCTCTGACACTCCTCTCTCTCTATCTCTCTCCCCTCTCTCCTCTCTCTCTCTCTCTCTCCTCTCTCTCCTCTCTCTCCTCTCTCTCTCTCCTCTCTCTCTCTCTCTCTCTCTCTCTCTCTCTCTCTCTCCTCTCTCTCCTCCTCTCTCTCTCTCTCTCTCTCTCTCTCCTCTCTCTCTCTCTCTCTCTCTCCTCTTCCTCTCTCTCCTCCTCCTTTCTTTGCCCCCCCCCCTCCATCAGATGCGTCTGTGGTCTGGCTCTGCTCCGTCTCGTCTGCTCTCAGAGTTTGATGCTCGTTCACTGATCTTTGTTTTTGCTGGATGCTGAGCTGAGAGGTGACAGTAGGAAAGATGGAGCAGGAGAGGAAGTTGTGCTCGGAAACGACCAAAAACATGCAGTACCTTTCAAAATAAAACAAATTTTGTTTAAACCAGATGGTTTTATCTTGACTCCATCAACAAAGCTGAAAAGTTAAACCAGGAGTCAACAGGTCTAACGCAGGAGCAGAGCCGGAGCGCAGACGCATCTGACGGTTTCACACCAGATATTAACTTTATTTTAAAGTCAGGTCTGATTTAAAGCAGTAATCCGTCTGCTCCTCTGTGCACAGAAAATGATTCTCAGCCTGACGGTGGCGGCGTTTTTCGACAGCACAGCGTACGTCATGGTGAGCTCCTCTGTGCCACACACACACACACACACACACACACACACACACACACACACACACACACACACACACACACACACACACACACACACACA
>RPOG01006075.1:0-20409 GCA_008086565.1 Thalassoma bifasciatum
TCTCTCTCTCTCTCTCCCCTCAGTCCACTCACGCTCGCTGACGTACAGTTGACTGTTAAACAAAGACAGACTCCAGGGCCAGGAGCTGAACAAAGCCTGTGTGTTCTTCATAACGTCTCTCTGTTATTTATTTCCTTCTCCTCTGGTTTAAAACATGAAAGAGGTAAAGGTTGCTGGATTGTGGAGGCTTCAAATGGCCTCTCCGTCTTTTTGATTCCATTGTCTTGAGCCGGAACGCTCCGTGAAAAGCCGGCAGTCTTTTCAGGCACAAGACTAATTCGGATTTTCTCATTTTGACTTCATTTTTTCCAGCACCTTTCGCAGCTTTTCTTCTCCTACGGGGTCTAATAAATCCTTTTCACACGCCGTGCGCCTGGGAAAAATGGATTTGTTCATCCCGTAGTGAACAATCTGCTCACCTTTTGTGGTCGCACCATTGTTGGTGTTGGATTTATGTGTATAATCTGCAGTCTTTTATGAAAACTACTTAAACCATTCTCTGCAAACACAATTGAATTCTTTCTTTGAGAAATGTTGGCACATATTCCCACAATGCTTCAGTGTGTGTGTGTGTGCAGCTGTGTCTCCCACAGCATCAATTCTTAATGAGCGTCTCCAGCTCTCATTCATACGTCTCATTCATACGACTTCAAACTGTTGTGGAGCTTTAGGTGAAGCTCTCACCTGACCTTCACACAACCTTCAGAGTCACAGGAATCTTTCAGTGTGACAGGAACAGAACGAAGCCATAAATCCTCAAAAAGATGGATCCTGAGATAAACACACTCTGTGCTCTCAAACCTGCACTTTCTACACATTTTCCCTCCAACCACGGCTGCTCCACCTTCTCCTGCTCCAGAGCGCCAGGCGCCAGGCGGTGACTCCTTTCGGTCCACTGCTCGCAGCCTTGCTCTCTTTCTGACTCATTGCCTTGTCCACTCTGATTGGCCGACTCTTCTACTCACACATGATGGAAAAGGAGAGAGAGGTCAGCCTCACGTGAGCGGGGATCACACTCTCTAGATGCACATTTAGGAGTCAGATGGAACAGAAACAGGAGCAGAAAAACTGCAAGAGTGTTGTGAAATTCGTTCTATCAAATATACTCGATGTTTCGTGGCTTGTTGCATGTGAGTTGTATGAAATGACTACATCCTGACCACACAGCGAGTCTGAATTGTCACGTAAATGTTTCAAAACATTTGCATTCAGTTCTTTTTGTAGTTTGGCTTCTTTCACTCTCTGCTGGTGCTCCTCTCACTCCTCAACCCATCCAGAAAACTTGGCCTGTTTTTGTCTTAGGAAAGGACAGAAAAATGGTGCTTGCAGATCTCATTGTTGGTTTTTTAGCTTGTTTTCTTTCTAGCTGGGATGGAAATTTTAGGCGACAATAAGTAAAGTTAACCATTTAAAAGATAAGCTAAAAAACACACTGGATGTTTGTTAACATATTTCCCCAACCAAAAAGTCATGGCGTCTCCAGACATTATAATCTTTCACCACTGTAAACAAACAGACTTGGTGGTAAAACAAATACTTGTTTTTCCTTGCTGATTTTTCATTTTAGGGTGGATAAAGACATGCTATTTTCATCCATACAGAACTGCCAATGTGAACTTTTCAAACGCACTTTCTCAAAAACACAATGTGTTGTAGGTTAGTTGCTAGGTTACAATAAGTGTCACATCCATTAATAACATTGAAAGTGTTGCAAGAATTTATCATTGTGAGTAAGTCACACTCTCAGGGCTGGTATAGTTGCTTATTTGGGCTTGTTTTGTTGCCTGTGTGATCGCTGCCTGATTCTCTCCACAACGACGAGAAACAAACGCAACAACGCATACTTAAGTTTCAGTTTTGTTTCTGTATGAGCTTTGTTTGGCATCATTTTACAGTTCAATACCAAAATACTGTAAGGTGCAATGTTTTCAGGAAACAAAGTATACAAACGTTTAATAACAGACCAAACAGAAAACTCTGAGCTGCAAAGTAAACAGAAGGAGGAGGAGAATCTCCAAACTACAGGCAGAGCACAGACTCAGAGACAGAAGAAAAACAACCAAAAATATCTGGAAATAAAAGTCAGATTAAGTCACCTCCAACTTTACTTCATGTTATTTTCAAAATGTAAGTGGTCTTTTTAGTTATGAGACAGTCTTATGGTACATTCAACCAGATGAATAGATTTTACTGGAACTGAAAAACGTAGCTCCATAAATGGGGATGCGTTTTCATAAGGTTTTATCACTATCAATACCATTATAGATTCCGCTTATTAATCCAATTCTTAACCAATTCTCTTATTGTTTGCTCCAATGAATTTTAAAAAGGTAGCTTTACAGGTTCCTCAACATTTTACTGAGTTTTAAGTAGATAAGTATGGAAGTCACTGGACCCTGGATCTTTGCACAGATGTCAGTCGTATAAACTCAACAGTTTGTGTTTAAAAAGAGAAGAATATCTGCTTTTTCTGGAAGGATCTTTAGGGCATATTGTTTCTCTGGTTGTGGAAAAGAATTGATAAGAGAATTGTTCAGCAAAAAGGCTATTGACATTCTTCGATTGAACCATTTCTTATCGATTCTTCCAGGAGCCGATTCTCGATACCCATCCCTATCCTTGAAGTTTGTTTAAAATGAAAGGTTGGTTAAACTTAACCTGACTTTGGTTAAAAACAAATCCAACTGAAAGGTCTGCTGGTGTCATTTTATTATTCAGTGATTTAGAGAAATAAGAACGTCCACATATATATCGTATATTGCAATAAAGCCAAACAACTATGGGGATATTGGTTTTTGTCAGTTTCGTGCAGCTGCACATTGGAGTGAAATCACTGGGATCACTCTGCTGGAGTGAAGTGATATTCCTCCTACCATCCATCCCCAACCTCAGTCATGTTTTATATCCGTCTACGTGATGTATTCAGGCCTCCAGCCCCCCCGTCCCTTTGTAGATGACGCTGTCACATGTGACAGCTCTGAGGCAAACAGGGCGTGGAGCTCCCTCCCTCCCTCCCTCCCTCCCTCCCTCCCTCCCTCTCTTCCTGCTGAGTCTCTGGCTTGTTTGCCTCTTTCACACAGATCCAGTTAAGATGAAGTCCAAGCTGCTCCACCCAGACACAGAAACATACATTTGTTTGTTTTCTCAGAGCTTGCAGCGCTGATCCAGAACCACGGACAGCGCCCGAGTGCTGAAGGAGAGAGAGGAGAGTGAAATTTCAGCACCACCTCCTGTGGACAGCTCCTCCTCACTGTGTCACAGAGGAAAACTGGGAGTAATCTGACACCCTGAGTGATGGATTATTCATCTGATGATGAGATAAGATGTGAGAAGTGACAGATTTCAATCAGAGGAGCAGGAAGAGCAGCGTCTGAATATTTACCAGCTTTAATCCGAGCCTGTTTGCTAACCAACACCGACTCTCAGCTCAGTCCACATCCAGCTCTGCTCCTGCTTAACCAGGTATCCTGGGTAAATAATCACTCTTTCCAAACACACAAACAGGGCCAGCTCTTTGCAACTGTGTGTGTAGTTCACTGGAGCGTTAAATCTTTGCTGGCTCGCAGTCAGAGGCGCTCAGGAGTCACTGTCTTACAGCTCTATAGTCTTTTATTTATCAGTCAAATTTATTCACTCAGCAGCTGTGAAACTAATCAAATGCTAATGAACGGGCTTTTCAAGGAAGAGGAGAAATGCAAATGTTAGAGACGGATTTGTGGAGTGAAGACTCAAACAACCACACTGTGAGCACAGAGAAGTTCAGTCATTTCAAAACCTTTGAGAGACAAAGGAGGGAGGGAGTCGTTTCAGGAATCTGCAGGTCAGAAATGTCTGAGATATATGTAAAACCAGGATTAAATAAAGAAACTGTGATGCTGTGAAGGCAGTGAATCATATTTGTTTACTCATTAAAGCTCCGTGCGTCTTATCGTCTAAAGCAGGGGTTGGCGTTTGTGACACTCAAAGGGTCATTTGTAGCGCAGATTAAAAAAACTAATGGAAAATAAAACTCAAATTGAATTCTCATTGTTAATTTTCCAAAGCCACAGGAAGCAGCAGCATGGAGATGAGAAAGCTCTGGTTTAAAGTGTCTCTTTGCTTTGTAAAAAACTTCCTGTAGCTGTTCTCTGGTCTTACAGCGAGGTCGTTCTCCTTCCCTGAGGTCAAAAAAACGCTCTTTGGCTTCTCTTCAGCCGACTGTAGAGCCAGCAGCTGTTTCCGTGATGACGCTGCACATCAGCAGCTCACAAACACAAACCCTGACTCCAACTTCTCTCTTTTTTTTTTGTCTTTTTTTCATAGCCACCAAAATGAACACCATACCTCAGAGCTACACGCTCCATTTCACTCCGCGAATCATTCTCATTAATCCGCTCTGGCTGCAGAAACCCATGAGTCAGTTATAGCTTTTATTGATTTAATGCTCATATGTCTGGAGCATTAACGTGAAAACACCCCAGAGTCCGAGTATGTACAGTAACACTCCTTCAGTGAGTCTGTGAGTGAAAGCAGACGTGAAAAATATGAACCCACTCACCACAGCCGGAGCAATAAGAGCTGCATGAGTCTCCCCCCGAGGCTCCAGTCATCACCAGTGGACAACAAACCACCCGTCACTCCTCTCTCTCTCTCTGAAGCCCCCTCACACATGTCCCCTAATTGAGGCGGCTAATAACCAGCCCAGGTCATTTGTATATGTGTGCATTAGCATAATTGAATAGGCATGAGTTAAGTGTCTCCACTGGTGTGTTATTAACCAGCGCTGAGGCCGATGCATGTTTGTCGGCCTCCGTGGTGTCATGAACAGGGAGGCAGTCGTGTTTTAAAGGCTTCACGTTCACTCTTCTGTTTGTATTTCTGACACGGCTGTAAACAGAGCTGCAACAGATGGAAAAATACTCCGCCCTCCCTCCTCTGGGACGTCCTTGTCTCTGCAGGCGCTCTGATAGCTGAAAACTCCCGCATGTGTGGAAACAGACGAGAATCCAAACTGCTGCAAGTTCATTTTCCCACCTCAAGCCGACAGGTCAGAGGAGAGTTCACCTCATAGATTCACCTCTGTAACTCGTCCTATCAACAGGAAGCAGCGAGAGATTTGACGTGAGTTTGACTCAAAGTGAAGATTTAAAGGGAACCTCGACTGTAAGGACTAACAGGCATGAATCTGCTTAAATGTTTGTCTCAAACTAGAATTTGTTGTTAAAAGACATAACGAATTGGTTTTTCTTTAAAAAATATATTGTTTTACTGCCGCAATGCATTCTGGGTTGATGATGTAGATTGGTTGCTTGGTGCCGAGCATCTGGATTTGGCCGTTTCCTCACTACTAGTCGCCGTAAGTCACGAGGTTTGAGGAGGGAAAATAACATAATAATGCCACATGTGGCTGCTTTTGGGTGCACTTTTCAGTCCAAAGGAAACAAGGAGACTGATGTTAGTCTGCACAGCTTCCCAAAAGACAAGAAAAGAAGGGAGTTGTGGGAAATCGCTTGTGGGCGTAAACAACTTCCCATGGAACCGCGGCTATGTTCTGGCCACTTCTCCCCAGAAGCATTTGCTGCATTTAGCCGGCCCATGCTGATGAAAGAGCTGACAGGTGTGGGTCATTATAAACGGAGACTAAAGCCAAATGCTGTGCCGACTATTTTCCAACACAAACCCACAAAACTTCCTCGGGAAACCACTGAAGTCCGCTCCAGGACTTATATGATCCTGTATGAGATCCAGCCCGGTGCAACCATATGACATCACTACCCAGACGTTATTGCGGCGTAAACAACAATGGAGGCCTACAGGTGAAAATATTTTTTCAAATTTTATACAAACTAAGATATTTGACACTGATCATTTAGGAAAATTACATTCTGGTAGCCAGGGTTCCTTTTAAATGAAGCAGGTTGGGTTTTCACTCCCGCCGTTGTCGTCACTTTGCTGTGTAAATCATCTCTGTGTCTGCTGAAAGCCGAGCGGCGTCGTATCACTACATCTGAGACTCCACAGAAAGCTGCGAATCCACCGGGGACGTGTGTTTACAAAGAGGAGAAGAGAGGGGGCGGAGCTGACAGCGCGCAGTCACTGAGGGCTTTTCTTTAGTGTTCAGAGCGCAGGTTACTGCAGGTAAGGAGGAAGTTAGGAGCTGCATAGCAACAAGACACTACACTCAATGNNNGAGTGCAATATTTCCTTCCATCATGAATTGAGTATTTCATCACATGTATTTCTTTATTCTATGAAACCTGTGTTATTTGAACACATCTTTAAACTATTAAAATATAACATGTTTTTTTGTGTTTTGGTTCCTCAAACCCCCAAAATGTCAGGTGGTGCAACCGTCCTGACAAGTATCCACAGTAATTAAACTCTAAAAATTGAATGTCAGTTATTGTAAATGGAAATTAAAAATACAGTGACATTATTTTAAAGCTGTTAAGAAATTTAAAAAACTTTTGTCCTGTAATTTAGGGGAGTTTTACTATTAAAGCACCAAAGAAATAACATAGTCACATTGAAAGTTTGATTGGAAACTGTTTTATTTGATTGGTAGGAAGATACCATAAATCAGCCTTTTATCTCCATCTTTTCGTCCAATCAGCGCTCAGCTCTGAGGTCATGTGGTCTCATATCTTGATCAGAAAGTCAAACAGTGTCCGGTCACTTAACTCTGGGTCTGAAACAGTTTCTCCAGCTGCTCCCTGTCCCCGTTCACCAGGGTCACGGGTGTCACCGTCCCTGCGTGACCTTCCAGTCCGTGTTGGTTAAGAGCAATTAAAGGATCCATCACAGCAAAGAAAACGCCCGGAGGTTATCTCCACATCAGGCGTTTCCTCCAAACCTCGTCTGTGACGCATCGACGTGCCCTGGAGGAGGCCGGCTGCAGTAAATGGAGGCTAATCACTGATCTTAGATGTCCACTTGGGAGTTTATTATCAGGCCCCCCCCATCGAGGAGGTGCACTATGGGAGGAAAAGATCCCATTACAGATGCTCTCTCTGGGCGTACAGTCACCGCGCTCAGGCCTGAATGAAAGCAAACCAAAAGCTGCATTCATGTTCAGGGAAAGTGATTTCTGACTCTGTGATTGCGAAGCTGAGGGGCAGAACGAGAATTTCACCACTTTCCTCCTCCTCCTGCTGGGACGAGGGCCGAAGAGGTGAGCAAGCGAAGTGAAATTCACCTTTTCCCGTATTTCTCTGACTTGCATAAAGCGAGGTTTGAATGAAAGAGTCAGAATGCAATCAGCGGTTTTGCATTTCCTCCGGGGAAAAGAACACAGCGACTCTGAAACCTGTGGCTTTGTCAGGTTTCAGCGAGAAAAAGAACGTTCTCTGCAGGCGACAGAAACACAGTGAGAATCAGGATTTCAGTCTCTGAGGTTGTTTGACACGACTTTACAGCATTTATACTGAATCGCTGGCGAAAAAACTCTGATTGTGAACGTTTCTGAAAAGATTGAGTTTCCAGTTATGAGCATTGAGCGTCATAATAAATCACAGGAAGAAAAAAACAATCTGTCTCCAGCTGCGATAAACACTCCCAAGTCTTATGTGACGTCTCATTGGTTAGAAATAGTAATTAAGGAGTCAAATCTGTGAGTACGAGCCAGTTTTCTAACTACATGAGAACTGCACAAAACCTAAATATGGCAATAGAAAATGACCATGCAAACACCAAATTTAGAAAAACTTCTCAGAATTAACCCTGTGGTGCATAGTGGTCACTACAGTGGCAGCTATTTAAAAGTTATTTACTCCTAAATTCAATTGATCATGTGGTGGAAATTCATATTAGCCTGTGTCAGGATATTTTTATTCTTCTTAGGGCCTGAAAAAATATTTTCAATTCTTTTTCCAAACATATATATATTAAAAAAAAGTTGTAGACAAACATTTGAGGGTGAAAAAGCTTATAAACTATAAATTATTCAGTTTTAAAATGGATAAAAGAGAGTTAGAAAGATTATTAAAAAAGTCATTTTTACATTAAGTTCACTCTGTTTTATGTTAAATGCTCGGAAAACTTTTTTTCATGCTTTAAGACAATTAAAAATACTCAAGGGAAAAATCCTGACGCTGACTTTAATAATTCAGTTTCACTCATGTTTATACGCTGCCTGGCCACAAAAAAAAAAAAAAAAAAAAAGCTCACTCGCTTATATTTGGTTTGACCACCTTTGGCTTTGATTGCAGAACATATTTGCTGAGTCATGGTTTCAATAAGCTTCTGCAATGTCACAAATTTGCTTTCCATCCTGTGTTGCATTAATTTTTCACTAAGATCTTGTGTTGATGGTTTTCTCCAGATCATCTTAAAGATTCTCAATGGGGTGAAAAAGATGTCTCATGCTCCCTGAACCACTCGTTCACGATCAGCTGACCTCATTCTTTGGGAACTGCAGCAACTCCAAATCATTTTTCTCCCAGTTTTTCTGACTGAGTAGTGGTTTTCTTAAAGCTACACAGCTGTTCAACCCCAATCCTTTGAGTTTTCTTTGCATTGTGCATGTAGAAATGCTCTTACTTTCACTTTTAAACATACTCCTGAGTTCTACTGTTGTTTTTCTTCCACTGATTTGACCAAAGAGTTAATGTGAAGAATTTATCAGAGGCGTAAAAACTGTAGTGATGCTAAAAATGATCCTTTTGGGGTTTTTTTTCCATTTGATTCCCCATTACCTCCTCTCTGATCAGAGTGTTTGAGGTGTGTGTGTGTGTGTGTGTGTGAAATACAGCGATGTGTTAGATCGCTGTGATTAACGGCAGCACATCCAGCTCATGCATTATTCATCCGTCGTCACCTTCACCCACTGCCAAAAGTCGTGACTGTTTTTTTTTTCTGGAGAGGGGAGTGTGTTTGTTCCTCAACGTTTGGAGCCAAATGAAGAAAACGCAGCGTTTTCGTCTGTTACCTGTGACCACATCGGCGTGAAATCCACTGACATATCACATTAAACAGAGTGAATCGCTTCCTCCAATGCTGCGTCTGTGAAAGTGGAATCACAGGAAGTTTATCTGCGGAAGGAAAGAAGGAAAGAAGGAGGGAGGTGTTGTTGTTTTTTTTTCCGGACGACTGTTTTAGAACGAAACAACCTCCAGAATTCAAATCACACGTCTGCTTTTTGTAAACATCCCACATTTCTCCTCTCTGTGCTATACCTGTCAGTTCCAATGACCTCTCCAGCTCCTGATATGATAACCCTGGAGGAACAAATTACCCAGGATGCATTGAGAGAGAGGGCAGTCCACTGAGCGGAGCTTCATCAATAACCACACGGGGTTAAAGATCATCCCCAGAGACGGAGAAGTCTAAATAATCTATTTGAAGAGCTTCAAATCAGATAAAGAGTCAATCATCCTCTTGAAGCTCAGACTGACTCTGTAACCATTTAGGTTCCCAACCTGTGGTCCGCGGCCCCTTGGTGGGCCGCTAAGTTCTTACAAGTGGGCCACCAAATCATTTCCAAAATAGCATGATTTTAGAGGAGGGTCACAAAAAAATGAATGATGTTAAAACTCAGATAAGTTTTAAAACAAATTAAAACTGTTCAAATAGTTGTATAGAAAAAAACCCCTTTAAGAAATCATGTTAGAGCCCAGTAAACAACATACCCCAAAATGCAACAACAACCTGAAATGTACTATAGATAAGATAAAAGATTCTTGTTATTAGACATCTTTCTAATTTCAAGAAACTTAACGACAAATTCGTCTTATCCCATTGGCTGATTTTTTTGACTTGTTACAAGCAATTTACACCTCATTTTTGTCTTAAAAAACTTGAAATAAGACATTTTTATGACCTGGTCTGGTGAATGTGGCTCAAATTAAGAACAATAAGACATTTTTTACTACAAATGAGACAAAGTGACTTGATTAGATTTCAATTTTTGCAGTGTACAGTGTCAACACTGCAAAAAAAAGGAAGTCTGAATATAAGATAAAAATAATAAACTTGGTGGAAAAATATCTTAAAACTAGTGACATGATCTTTCCATGCAGCAAGATAATTTCACTTGACTAGAAATCTTGAAATCAGACTGATAAATCTAAAAACAAGATGGCCTTGATAAGTATTCTCAGATCTTAAAACAAGAAGAAAATGTTCATTTTTAGATTAAAATACTTGAAAAAAAACTTCCTGAAGAAGAATTTCGAGTGAAATATACTGAATATGAGCAATAGAATCTAAGTTCATGCTTCATATATTCTTAATAATATAATATTATTAATTAATATTATTAATTAATAATCAAATTAAGAACAATAAGACAATTTTTACAAATAAGACATAATGATTTGCATAGATTTCAGTTTTTACAGTGCAATGTTGGGATGAGGAAAGTGTCTCACCCTAAGAACCAGGAAAGAAACCCCCAAATCTTTTAATTAAGAGAAGAAATTTTCATTTCAACACCATTTTTTAAACCTGAAGCTGAAACATTCCCTTTAAACTTCTGCCAGGATCTGTACTTTAAGTTACAAACTCCACCAGTAAACATTTACTTATAGGTTTTATCTTTTAAAGGCAGAGATCAGGGAGTTTCCTGCAGCTCGTGTCTAAAATGAAGTTATTCCATTAGAGATGATTTGGTTTGGCTGGTAAATAAAGTGTGATCACTCCTGAATATTGTGTTTAATATTCTAAAGGTGTTGGACGCTCGGTGGACTGATTCACATGTAATCACATTATTCAAATTTGTTCCACAAACCGTCACTGAAATGTGTTTGCAGCTTAAGTGACAGACTGAAAAACACTAATTCAGACCTGAAAACACTCGACTGCAGCTCACTGAGTCCAGTTTCTGCCTCCAGGAACTTTTCTTCAGCTTCTCTCCTGTGCACGTCTCTCACCCTCCTCCCCCTCCTCACCCTCCTCCCCCCCTTTAGCCCGTCAATCAATCCGGCCGTTGCTCGCTCTAGTAAGCTTGACTGGCACCGAGGAGGAAATCCAGACTCTGAAATCCCCGTGTGGGGCACAAACGCTGCCGTGTGCATATATTTCCACACGACTCAAAGTTCACTCAGCGAGGGTGAGAGTTTCCTAAAAACCCAAAAAGTGGATCCTGAAAAATAAAACCCAATGATCCTCAAAGACGACAAAGCAGCTTCATGACCCAAACAATGATTAAAAACTCTGCTTTACTGTTTGAAGGAACATTTTCTATGATGGAAGTATAAAAAAAGTGAAGAAGAAAATGTCGACCATTAAAAAAAAAAAAAAAAAAAAAAGTTTCTCATCTGTATCTCAGAAATTTAGACTTTTTATGAAAAAATTTGACATTCTTCCCTCATAATTTTGACTTTTTATTATCAGAATATTGACTTTTTATCTAAAACATGGACTAACTATCTAAGAGTTTTGACTTCTAACTTCCAAATTTAGACTTTTCATCCAAGAAGTTTGACTTTTTATCTCAAATGTAGACTTTGTCTCAGAATTTTGACTCTGAGAATATGGCGTTTAATTTTTAAAGTTTGACTTCTCATCTCATAATTCCAACTCTTGACCTCAAAATTTCAACATATTGTCTCTAAATTTCTCATTTTTATCTCATAATTTCAACGTATTGACTCTAAATTTCTCATTTTTATCTCATAATTTCAACGTATTGACTCTAAATTTCTCATTTTTATCTCATAATTTCAACGTATTGACTCTAAATTTCTCATTTTTATGTCAAAATTTCAACGTATTCACTCTAAATTTCTAATTTTTATCTCAAAATTTCAACGTATTCACTCTAAATTTCTCTAATTCATCTAAAAATTTCATTATATTGACTCTAAATTTCTCACTTTTATGTCAAAATTTCAACGTATTGACTCTAAATTTCTAATTTTTATGTCAAAATTTCAACGTATTTACTCTAAATTTCGCATATTTATGTCAAAATTTCAACATATTTACTCGAAATTTCTCATTTTTATGTAAAAATTTCAACAGATTCACTCGAAATTTCTTTTATCTCAAAATTTCAACGTATTTACTCTAAATTTCTCAGTTTTATGTCAAAATTTCAACGTATTTACTCCAAATTTCTCTAATTTATCTCAAAATTTCAACATTTTGACTCTAAATTTCTCATTTTTTTGTCAAAATTTCAACGTATAGTTTCTAAGTTTCTCGTTTTAGACGTAGATTTCAGTTTTTGCAGTGTGGACAAGTGTTTGGTTTTCTGGAGGGCACTTAAATGTATTTTTGGTCCTAATAAGACACTTTACAATGTCATTTGGCACCAAGGAGGGACATTTATAATGTTTTGGCTCCTGAAACCATGAGTGTCCCAATACAACATTTTCACTTCCAATGCGAAACCAAAATTACAGTCTTGAGTTTTGGCTGATACTGATATTAGTTTGATACAATTTCAGCAGGACTGGTGTGACGTTCAGCTCTGTTTGTGGGTCTTCAAGACTTGAATAACCTTTGAGGGAATGTTCAAAGTGTAATTCTATTAACTTTCCTAGTTCCATGTCATCACAGGAAACTTGTGCATGACAAATTTTGCTCAATATAATCCGTTTACCAACCAGGAATGCACTCATGCGGGTGTATTGATTCCAAAAAGGAACTCAAGTGCAAGTTTGGCACTTAAGTAAGCATTTGGCTCCCAAACTGGTCCTTTAGTGCATATTTTGGCTCCCAGGATTGCGGTTTATCGTTTTTCAACCAGCCAAAAGAGGCAGTTTATTGTGGTTTTGTAGTTTGTTAGTGTGTTAGTCGTGTGGTTTTCCAACCAGGAGGGACTCTCAAGAAGTTTGGTACCAAGGAGAGTCTTTAATAAGTGTTCCGCCCTCACTCCCAAAAGGGCACTTTAGCATTTTTTTGGCTCCTGAGAAGTCAGTTTATCATGTTTTAACCAACCAAAGGGGCAGATTAATGCAGTTAGCCAAGCAGGAGGGCACTTTAAGGATGCATGTTTGCAGTTTGGAGTCTTTCCTGCAGCAGCTTCCTCAGTTTCTTCCTCCATAAATGATCCAAAGACACGAGAAGAAGAAAGTCTGATGATTAAAGCTGGCTCAGAGTTTTCTCCACCTCCAGGCTCCTCCTGGATGGAGGACGTGGATTCAGAGCCATCTTTGTTTTATTTTCCCTGCAGTTTTACTTTTCTGTTCAAACTGAAAGGATGGACTGAGGAAAGAAGCGTCTTTAAAAAACAAATCTGAATATAATGAAGCAGAAACATGAAGCTCAGGTTCAGCTACATTTCTTCACTCCTAATATGAGAGGTGGCGTTCGTCACGTCTTATTTTAAGGGAGCTGTATTTTCACACTAATTCCCAATGTTCTCGGATGTGTAAGGGATGGCTTAACACCGCGCACGGTCCTCGGTTTCCATGACGACTGTGATCCCTGTATGATAATCGGATTCCCACTATAGCTGTGAAAACACTCGTTTCTGCCTGATCCAAGACAGAAAATTAGAACACCAAGCACCGCGGAGAAGAATCTGCGTCTGAACAAAGCCGGTGAAGAGACGCTGCGAGGAGGCAGAACGCAGGTCGCACCTCGGCGAGCCGGTAATCGTCTGGAGCGAGGTGGAGGAGGTTTGAGAGGCGCATTTACAGCGGTAACACAGAGTGATGTTGACTCACAGCCTCGTACTGTAGCTCAGGTTGTTTCAAAGCACCATCCCCCCTTTTTTAAAACATGAAGCCAATGTGAAAGTGTTTAAACTGCAGTAACAAGAGTGTCCACTAGGGGCTGGCTGCAGGAGCTCCACAAACCACATGATTTCAGCTGCAAATTTATTCATAACTTTACTATTAATTAGATAATAAAAAGCCTTAAATCTCTTCCCTTTCCTCATTTTTGCCTGTTACTTAACAATTAATACCAGCGATGATCCTCTACTGGCGGTGGCGTCCACAGACAAATATAAAGGGCAGAATAAAAAAGCAAATATAGCACATTTTGGCTGCCAAGAAGGCACTTCACTAAAAGTTTATAACCAAGGAGGGCACTTTAATGCAAGTTTGGCTCCTGATAAGGCACTTAAGTGTATTTTGGTTACTAAAGCATATATTTTGGCATCCAAGAGAGCACTTTTGTACATGTTTTGTCCCGCAAGAGGGCACTTTGGAGCAAGTTTGGCACTAAGAGGGGATCATTACATTGCAAAAATTGAAATCTGATCAAGTCTTTATGTCTTATTTGTCGTAAATATTGTCTTATTTTCCTTGATTTGAGCAACATTCACCAGACCAGGTCATAAAAATGTCTTATTTTCAGTTTTTTTAAGACAAAAATGAGGTGTAAATTGCTTGTAACAAGTCAAAAAAATCTGCCAATGGGATAAGATGAATTTGTCGTAAAGTTTCTTGAAATTAGAAAGATGTCTTAAAACAAGAATCTTTTATCTTATCCCATTAGCAGATTTTTTTTTTGACTTGTTACAAGCAATTGATGCCTCATTTTTGTCTTAAAAAAACTTGAAATGAGACATTTTTATGACCTTGTCTAGTAAATGTGGCTCAAATTAAGAATAGTAAGACTAATTTTACTAAAAATAAGACATAATAACTTGCTTAGATTTCAGTTTTTGCAGTGCAGGGTCAGAAAAAGTTTATTTTATTAAGACATTGTTCTAATTTCCAAGACACTCGATGAGCAAATTTTTTTTACCCCATTGGCAGACTCAATTTTTTACTCATTACAAGCAACTCAAACATTACTTTGGTCTTTAAATATCTTGAAATGAGACATTTTTATGGACTTGTCAGTTGAACGTGGCTCAAATCAAGACTAAAAAGACAATTTTTACTAAAGATAAGACAAACGTTCGCTCCGAATTCAGTTTTTTCAGTGTAGAGCAGAATGAAACCACCAAATATAAGCGACTGCACACGAGTGATTCATGATTCTGACCAAAGTCATGTCTAAAAACTCATCTGAGGTTCATGTTTCTGTGACTCAGCTTCAACACTGGCTCCGAGTAAAGATTGACTCACTGTGTTTACTACGTGTTCTGATTTAAGACGACCTATTTCTATAAGGAATCATCTTAAAACTGATGCAGTGATGACAGTTTCATGAATCAACTCCTGAAATGGTGCAAACTGCAGGAATAGACAGACAGAATAGTGACAATCAGGCGTATTTTCACCAAATGAAGACAGTAAAAAGGCAGTGAAAGCTACACACAAGATCTGTTCACTCTAAAACTGATATAAGATTCCAGTTTAGCTTCATTTTATGCAACAGGATGATGTCGAGATGCACCGTCCATGATTATATAAGTTACTGTTTCAGACTGAACTACAGTTACAGACAAATAAACACCAGCTCCACCTCTGCTGAACCGCATTAAAACATCTGTGACTTTCAAAATAAGAGCTTGACATTTCTTTAACAGCAACAACAAAGCAACATAATGAGACCAAGAGTCAACAGGTTTGAGTTTTATGAAATGTTCTGCTTAAGTGCCTTCCTGTTTAGCAAACCACACTAATATTCCCTTATAGCTGGTCAAAAACATTATAAACTGACCTCCCTGGTGGTGCAAAATGACATTTTAAAGTGTCTTATTGGGAGCAAAAATACACTGAAGTGCCCTTTAAAAAAAACAAACACTTGCTCAAACTGCAAAAACTGGAATCTTATCAAGTCATTATGTCTTATTTGTAGTTAAAACTGTCTTATTTTTCTTAATTTGAGCCATGACATTCTTAATGTCATAAAAATGTCTCATTTCAAGTTTTTTAAAGACAAAAATGAGGCATCAGTTGCTTGTAACAAGTTAAAAAAAAACAAATCTGCCAATGGGATAAGATAAGATATCACATTTTAACCAAAGAGGGCACTTGGTAAGGCTGAACAATTTACAAAAATAATCTAATTGGGATTATTTTTCCTTATATTGCAATTTCAATTCATGGTGCAATTCTTCTTATGTGTTGTTTCACAAATACATTTTTAAAAATGAACATTGACCTTAATTACAGCATGACATTAACCCATGACTTTTTCTTGTTACTCCTGACTGCTTGTTTTCATTTTTTCACTGTTTTCCAAGTTTCCTCCCAATTTTCTTGCCAACTTTTGCAGCTTTTCGACCATTTTTGCCACCTGAAACTTATTTTTATCGCTACTTCTTGTTGTTTTTCCCACTCTTCTCGAGCATAAAACATCTACTGCAAAAACTGTATCTTGTATCCTGACGCATTTCAGGCTAAAGAAACATTACACTGTCTGTGATTAGAATATTGCACCTGGTTTTATTGCAATTTAATCTGTTTGGCTCCCAATAAGGCACTTCAGCATGTGTTTTGGCTTCTGGGAGGTTGTTTTTAAATGCCAGTCATTTTAAATTTAGCGTCTCTTTGCTCTCACCAGCAGGTTCACAGCAAAAACTGAACTCTAAGCAAGTCAATATGTCTTATTTTTAGTCAAATTTGTCTTACTATTCTTAATTTGAGCCACATTTACGAGACAAGGTCATAAAAATGTCTAATTTCAAGTTTTTTTAAGACAAAAACGAGGTGTAAATTGCTTGTAACAAGTAAAAAAATATCTGCCAATGGGATAAGATAAAAGATTCTTGTTTTAAGACATCTTTCTAATTTCAAGAAACTTTACGACAAATTCATCTTGTCCCACTGGCAGATTTTTTTGACTTGTTACAAGCAATTTAAACCTCATTTTTGTCTTAAAAAACTTGAAACAAGACATTTTTATGACCTGGTCTGGTGAATGTGGCTCAAATCAAGAAAATTAAGACAGTTTTTACTACAAATAAGACAGAATGACTTGCTTAGATATCAGTTTTTGCAGTGCAATTCCTCTGTCTTTTATGAAAGAGAACAACAAAGAGCTTTACAATCTTGACTGATCCTTGAAGCTGTGTAGAAATATAAATAATGTCTCTTTTTGTAGGACGATGCTCTCACTGTTTCTCACTGCGAGCGTCTGAAAAACTCTCCAAACGTCCTCGACAGTTTACAGTCTGAGTCCCTCTCAGCGTCTTAAGTCTAAGTTGACTTCAGTCCTTGTGATTTCTCCGTTTATTCCGGCGGTTAGTGAACTACACTGCTCTCTACCTGCTCTGTGTCTTGTCCGCTCTTGTTTGTGTCATTTTAAAACGAGTCGAAGCTTCAGTCTGGACTAATTACGCTCAGAACGCTGCGACCTCTCCGTGGCTCGCGGGAACATGACATTCTAAATAAGATGCACCAAAGTGCTGAGCGCGTTTCAGACGCTCTCCAGGGTTTAATTTCTCAGAGCGAGGACGTTAAGAGCCCATCAGGAAAAAAAACCCATCTTTAAACATGATTAGAAAGTACAAGGTGTAAAACTTATTCCAATTTTTTGTCCTCTCCTTTTAAGTGAAGTTGTGTCTAATACATTTAACAATTAATTTTGTATGTTATGGTGAAATGGAGGTGAAATGGTACACTGCAAAAAAAGGGAGTCTGAATATAAGATAAAAATACTGAATTTGATGGAAAAATACCTTAAAAATAGTGAAATTATCTGTCCATGCAGCAAGATAATTTCACTTCACTAGAAACCTTGAAATCAGACTGATAAATCTAAAAACAAGAAGGCCTTGATGAGTATTCTCAGATCTTAAAACAAGAAGAAAATGCTCATTTTTAGATTAAAATACTTGAAAACAAACTTCCTGAAGAAGAATTTTAAGTGAAATATACTGAATATGTGCAATAGAATCTAATTTCATGTTTCTTATATTCTTAATTTTAGCAAATAGAATGAAAAATATCACATTTTTAAGTCAAAACTACTTAGAATTAGAGAAGTATGATGAAGATAATTCTTGATTTTTGAGCCTGGGTTTGTAAAACTCTTAGCTGTTTGCTAAATAAACTGTGTCTTAAAAAGCTTTTTTGTGTTATTCTTAAATTAAGCAACTTGAGGTCGAGCTAAATCTTTACACAAGTTTTAATGTTATGAAATTACAAGTGAGAAAACCAAACTTGTTTTAACAGTTATCCACTCATTTTAGGATTCTCAGACTCGTTTATGCTTTTTTTGAGATCTAACATAGTTTTAAATGCTAAAAATAACTTTAACAAACATTAAAACAAGATATTTTATTTAGCATGTCTTAAAGTAAGACTTAAATCTTGGCAAGTGCAAGATTATTTGCAGTGTACATTTGTTGATGTATCATCACCGACAGGTTTATATCAAAGTATGGGCAGGAATGGCAGCAAGATGCTTCGAATTTTTATAAAACACACACAATTTGACAAAAATAACTTATAAAATTGGGTCAAATTGACCTGAAGACGACAGAAAGGTTAAGTACTTACTACATGAGGCACCCAATTTGCAGCCCAGTCATGTCGCTTGTCAGAATTTTGCAACTTTGGTGCCTTTAAGGATTAATATTTCTTGAAAATTATAGACTCCAAGAGAAGGGAACCAAAAAGTAGGATGGTACATGTTGGTACATTGAGGACCTGTTTTGGTTTTAGTCAAAAGAAACACCAGAAAATGTGTTTCCTCAGTTTCTCAGTTTCCCTCTCAGACGTCCTTCTGAATAAAAGCAAAGGACAAAAATAATAGACTCCAACTTTTTGTCTCGTCACGTCTTCAGTTTGATTGACAGCTGTTTAAAAAGAGACTGAATTAAATGCACGCGGCTCTTATGAACCTAAAACCCGTGTCTTTCACATCCTCTGATCGAATTTTCACGACTCGAAAATCAAAATAAGTGCGAAAACTAGACAAAGTGCTCTTCATGAAAGAAAGTGCAGAAGACTCGGTTTGTTTTTTTGATTACAGCTCTTCACACACTCTGCAGCAGGATGTGCATTGTTATCAGAAAGATCAATAACCAGCCTGAATAACAGACATCCGCGTTTTTAATTGCATCCTTTCTGCTCCCAGACAAAGAGTTGTTTTTTTTTTTTACACTAAAGCTGAAAGCGGGGAGGGTTTACTGCATAAATTCTTCTCTGTGAAGCCGTCTTAGCCGCTCACATTTATCTCCAGCTCAGACTATGACAACTATAGATCCTCCTCTCCTCCGCACAAGACAAATGACCTTATTACCAGCGAGGACCATTCAAAACAGGATCATGTCGGGGAAAAAGCTTCAGAGGAAATACAGACCCAGCTCTGTCACATCAAACGCACATTTACCCAGCAGACGGGTTTTTACAGGCGCAGCAAAAACGTCATGACGCTGTTTTTAAAAAGAACACCGTCCACTCAGGCTCAGGACACATTTCTTCCACTGTGATGGTTTTTTTCTGTGTGGTGACGGAGATATGCCTTCAGGGCTTGATCTCTGGTCTTATAATATCACTAAGGAGGCAGGAAATATAGTCCTGGCACACTGTGTTCCCTTCTTAAGAGGAATCATGTCTGCGTTTATAATCACAGGACGTCACCTCATGAAGAAAACTACAAGTGTTTGAAGCTGAAGGAGAAGCTTTAAGTCTGTTAATCTTTGTCAGAAATCACTTTAAGTCGTGGTTAACGTCACGTTGACCTCGCTGCTGCAAAGGTCAGAGCTGGTTTAGTGCTTTTAAAGAGTCGATTATTGATTGGATTGATCGTATCTGCTTGTTTTAGTGTCCAATCACAAACAATCAGGGTTAATTTATTAAAGAAAAAACCTTAATGGCATGACTGATTGGCTAATTAACCAATCATATTAATGTCACTCAACCAAAACAGACCCACTCTTTAAGAGCTCTGCTGCAGCAAACTGGTATTTTAATAATCCATTAATCTGACATAAATCAAACACCTTTATTCTTTAATTCTAAAAATTACACTGCAAAAACTGAAATCTAAGCAAGTTATTATGTCTTATTTGTAGAAACATTTATCTTATTTTTCTTGATTTGAGCCACATTTAGTAGACAAGGTCATAAAAATGTCTCATTTCAAGTATTTTAAAGACAAAAATGAGGTGTAAATTGCTTGTAACAAGTAAAAAAAAAAAATCTGCCAATGGGATAAGATAAAAGATTCTTGTTTTAAGACATCTTTATAATTTCAAGAAACTTCCCGGGTGAATTCGTCTTATCCCATTGACCCGTTGAGTTGAAAATGTCTTTGGGGTTGCTGGGAAAATTGTGCTGCAAAAATTGGGTCACAGCTCAAATAAGGTTGAGAAGCCCTGATCTAGACCTTCACCTTTGTTCCTGCACAGTTGAAGAAACATTGTGTGGTTAAATCTCCTCATGTGAAGAGACGCTTTGGAAAGTGCCAAAATAAATTCAGAGGGGAGAAAAAGCACCATCAGGTCTGACAGAGTTCCTCTGTTCAGCAGCTCAAAGTGTTCCTGTGACATTTAAGGGAATTAGGCAGTGTAAGGAAAAAGTGACAAGTGCTTTGTCTCTGTTAAAGAGCTTAGCTGAGACGTGTGTGTGTGTGTGTGGGGGGTGATCAGGAGAAAACACACAAAGAAAAATGTTTCAGGCTTCTGCTGCG
>RPOG01006077.1:0-25088 GCA_008086565.1 Thalassoma bifasciatum
GAGCTGACAGGTGTGGGTCATTATAAACGGAGACTAAAGCCAAATGCTGTGCCGACTATTTTCCAACACAAACCCACAAAACTTCCTCAGGAAACCACTGAAGTCCGCTCCAGGACTTATATGATCCTGTATGAGATCCAGCCCGGTGCAACCATATGACATCACTACCCAGACGTTATTGCGGCGTAAACAACAATGGTGGCCTACAGGTGAAAATATTTTTTCAAATTTTATACAAACTAAGATATTTTGAGAGATTTTATTATCGTTCTTATGTAGCTGGTAAAAACACTGATCATTTAGGAAAATGACGTTCTGGTAGCCAGGGTTCCTTTTAAGATTTTGACTTCTGAGTCCTTTTCCAGGAAAAAGACTGTTTCCCATGAGCACTCTCACCTACTGTTGGGAAGATGTGACTCTTAACAAATATGAATTTGCAGATCTTCTCTTTAACGCGACTTTTCTTTGTTCAGGATCAGGTCATGTACATATTTATAGTTTCTGAGAGCTACTGTCTGAAACGTGACAGCAAATCAACTTTTTAAACTCAGTTTGTAGTGTTGTTTTGATGTTCTCGACTCAAAGTTTTATCTCTAAAAGTTTAACACAAAGCTGCTGTTCTTAAAGTTGCTGTAAGAACCTTCTGGAAAATCTAGACTTAGTGCAAACATTTCCCATAAGCCTTTGCTCCCCACTGTTGGGATGAACCAATTTTGTTTCAGTTTGCTTTGTTGAACGTGTTGAAACGATAATATCATTGCATCAAGATGTTCTAACTGGTTCATGATGTGTTGGAGGAGCAGACCTCAAACACCAAGGTGCTCCCACCAACAGGCTTCTAAAGGGCTGGCCAATCAGAGGGAAGGGGGAACTTTAAAGAGACAGAAGCTGAAATAAGTTTTCTGAGACACCAGCAAGAGGAATATAGCATTTTTCAAAAGCTTTATGTCATTGAGACGTACATTTTTTTTAATTTTTGGGACAAAATAGAGACCGGAAAAAGGCATTATACCCCCTCTTTAATATTTGTAGATGTGGGAAAGTTAAAAATTGTGCTAAAACTCAAAAACATCTGGTTTCTGTGCTGCTTTGTGTTCTAAACATTTCTTAAATCTCACGATCAGGTCAGTTGAAGCCTTTGAATTCTTTAACCTCTTAAGACCTATCAAACTACTTTTTAAAAAAACTTTAATCAATCAGCTACAATCAGAGACTCTTCCCACAACATCTTTTGGGGATTTCACAACTTAACATTAATTTTGGTGAGGAAAAAAAAGTGTAGTTATGAGCAATAACACTTATGCCGAAAAACTAGTAGCTGGCTAATAACACTGAAAATACAACTCCCTGTACAAAGACCAGGTTTTGTTTTTATACTTGTTAGATCCTAAATAGCATGAGAAATGAAAAATGTACACCAGATAAAAGCTGGAGTCTTAAGAGGTTGAATTTAAGTTGGAAACTTTGAAACTTAGAGTAACATGAGCAGCAATAACATATAAGATTGAATCTGTCTAAACGAGGAGAGAAAGATTTTTTTTTTTGTTTTAGTGATTTAAATGTGAAGTCTTTAACATTTTTGGGGGAGTCATAGTGAAGTTTTTTTTTTTTTTTTTTTTTTTAATCTCAAAGTCTCAAAAAGGCGTTAGATGCGTCATAGAAACGTCGGTGAGGGGCTTCATGTTGTTTTTCCAGTGGAATAAAAGTTTCCTCATCCTCAGAAAAAACATCTGGACGCATGTTCCAGGAACCACACACACACTCACACACACTCACAGACGTAGACGCAGACACACAGGTCCATTAAAATTGTTTACCGGAGCAGCTTGTTTCCACTAAAGGTTGAGCAGGAGAGCGACTGAGGGCGGAGAGTATGGGAGCGTATGTACGACATAGTTCACATAAAAAATAACATGCAGAACAGGAAGGAAAGAGACTGAGTTTGTGCTTGTTCACCCTCAATAAAAAAAAAAAAGTTAATTTCAAGGATTATGTTTAACAGAGAATAAAGGACGGAGTTCATTTAAAGTACTTTGTGTTTTTGCATCATGTCACATTTTTATATCTAGTTTTTTTCCACTATAAAGCATCTGAGAACATTTTCCAGGAGTGAAAATAGTCTTTACCTCTTTTTCCACTGCAAAACTTGAAAACTAAGCAAGCGTTTGTCTTAGTTTTTATTAAAAAATGTTGTTTTTTTTACTTCAAAGGTCACACACTGCAAAAACTTAAATCTGATAAAGTCATTACATCTTACATCTTACATTTATCTTATTTTTCTTGATTTAAGCCACATACACAAGACCAGGTCATAAAAATGTCTTATTTTAAATTTTTAAAAGACAAAAATGAGGTCTGAATTGCTTAACAAGTCAAAAAAAAAATCTGCCAATGTGATAAGACAAATTTTTTGTAAAGTTTCTTGAAATTAGAAAGATGTTTTGATACAAGAAACTTTTTCTTATCCCATTGGCTGATTTTTTTGACTAGTTACAAGCAATTTACACCTCATTTTTGTCTTTAAAAAACTTGAAATAAGACATTTTTATGACCTGGTCTGGTGAATGTGGCTCAAATCAAGAAAAATAAGATAAATGTGACTAAAAAAACCCGTAATGACTTGCTTAGATTTCAGTTTTTGCAGTGCATTCACCAGGCCAGTCCAGAAAACATCTTATTTCAAGAAATTAACCCAATTTCAAGAAACTTGATGAGCAAGTTTTCTATTTGTGGATTTGTTTTACAAATTACAAGCATTCAGACGCCATTTTTGTCTTTAAATATCTTGAAATTAGACATTTTCTGAACTTGTCAGTGAATGAAAAGTAAAGAGTAGCGATAAAAGTTAGTTTGAAGTGATAAAAATCACAAGAAAAGCAACAAAAATTGGCATTTAAGTTGGGATGAAACCTGGAAATACTTGTAAAGTAGCAAAAAATGCTCCAAAAGTGGCAAAAAAAGAGTGAAAATTGACAAAAAGCAACAACAGGAAACTTAAAAAACCCCCCAAAAAGTAGACAAAAATGGTGAAAAGTGGTAAAAATGGCAGGAGCGTTGGCGTTATACATTGTAAAATAATCAGTTAGATTCAATAAAATTGTCTAAAAGTGGAAAAAAGGAGTGAAAAGTGTCTACACTGTAAAAACTGAAATCTAAGCAAGTCATTTCGTCTTATTTGTAGTAAAAATTGTCTTATTGTTCTTAATTTGAGCCACATTCACCAGACCAGGTCATAAAAATGTCTTATTTCAAGTTTTTTTTTAAGGCAAAAATGAGGTGTAAATTGCTTGTAACTAGTCAAAAAAATCAGCCAATGGGATAAGACAAATTCACCCGGGAAGTTTCTTGAAATTAGAAAGATGTCTTAAAACAAGAATCTTTTATCTTATCCCATTGGCAGATTTTTTTTTTACTTGTTACAAGCAATTGATGCCTCATTTTTGTCTTTAACCCTCTGATGCATGAATTGTAAAAGTCTGTGTATAACTTTTTAAAAATATATATATGTTTGGAATTTCCACCACATGAACCATTAAATTTAGGAGTAAAAAACTTTTAAATAGGTGTCCACTGTAGTGACCACTATGCACCACAGGGTTAAAAAACTTAAATTGAGACATTTTTATGACCTTGTCTAGTAAATGTGGCTCAAATCAAGAATAGTAAGACAAATTTGACTAAAAATAAGACATAATGATTTGCTTAGATTTCAGTTTTTGCAGTGTAAAATGAGCAAAAACAACAAAAATTGGCAAGAAAATTGATAGGGAGCCTGGAAAATAGTGGAAATGTATTAACAATAGTCCAAAAGTGGCAAAAAAAAAAGGTAAAGGTGAGTAAAATGTGTAAAAATCAGTCCCAGTTGTAGTGGAAGTGGGTTGTTGTTGTTGTTGTTGTTGCTGTAATTAATGTAACTGTTCATGTTCTATAATGTGATTTTTTTTAAAAAGCATATTAGATGGGAACTTAGAAATAATCACACACCCCCAACACACTTGTTTGGTTTCCTTCATGTTTTGGGGTTTTTCAAATGTTTTTGATTCTGCTGAAATTGATTTAATTCCTCCAGCAATTTAAACTATCTCCTGTTTTAATGTGTGAAACTCTCACTGTGAGTTAAATCTCCCTCAGATTACAGGTCTGTTACAGAGCTAACATGTAGAGACAGACACTGTTCACACACACTTTTACACCTGAAGGGAATTTAAAGAGAGACAGATCCACCTGAAGAGCAGGTTTTTGGACTGTGGGAGGAAACCAAACATGCAAAACTTAGCACAGGAAAGTTCCTGTTTAGACCAATGACTGTATATAGAATGGACAGCGTGCTTCCGCCTGTCACCGTTCTATGTTTTTGAAGCCAAAAAACCCGTTTCTCGAGCCGCCATTGTGCAGCCAGAGTCTGCGCAGTAGAGAATTTCCGGTGGAGCCAAGTAAAAAAGAGAAATAAAAATATTTATTTCTTTTTCTTTGGAAGGTTTAGTCTCCTTTTGGCTCTTTCCGAAAGTTTCTTATATCCCCGATAAAAACTACTCACGAACGGCAGCTGTTAACTATCGTAAAACGAAACTTATAACATGGTTTTTAACGTCCAATAACTAATGAGAAACTAACTTCTCAGAAAAAAAACACCTGAACTCCATGCAGCCAGATGACATCATCATACTACCTTAGCGTAAGGATGAGAGAAACGTTTCTACGAGGTATGGTGATTTTTTTAAAGTTTTCCCGGCTCATATCTGGAATACATGGGGAGGCGGGGCTTATGACCTATACTGCAGCCAGACACCAGGGGGCGGTGCATCTGCTGGAGGCTTCAGTTTGAGCCAAATGTTGTTACGTCCACTCATTATACAGTCTATGGTCCAGACCAGGAACCTTCTCGCTTCGAGGCAAAATCGCAAAAATTTTGATGGATTGAAAATTTCTGTGAATTTAAACATAAATTCTTGCCTCAACACTCCAGGGATTCAAAAACATGGAGCGAGAAATGTTTCCTGGACTCAAGAGTGTGAGTTTGAAGACAAGTATGTACAGGAATACAAGCATTTAAAAAAAAAAAAAAAAAAACCTTACAAGATAAAGTTCATCTTAGTCTCTTTAGAAAAGTAACTTATGCAATATTTCAACGACACAGTTACACTTCTACATGTTTTGGCATCAAACTATCATTTAACCTTTTAAGACCTGGCGTCCACATGTGTAGACTTTACATTTCTTCCTTTTCTGCCTTAAACCCATAAAACTTCATTTTTAAAAACTTCAATCTATCAGCCACATTTAACCCTCCTATTATATTCATTTGTTTTCAGAATACTGTATTGATCCCTTAGGGGAAATTGCTTTGAGTTACAGTTACTCCCATTCAGACAGTGTTTAAAATATAGAAAGTAGATGGGTCAATGACAAAAAGAGGGTCTAAAAACGTATTTTTGAAAAGTTCTTTGAAAATGGATAAAAAACATATTTCTGAGTGAAGAATTATGTTTTCTAACAGATTTCAGTAGTTGACCAACATTTCAAAGTTTTTAGGTTCATTATTTTTTAGTATTTTTAATTTGAGCACCCAAAAATGTCAGGTGGTGCAACCAAATATATGAAAATATATTTATATGTTCCTGTTATTTTTTCTGTGTGAAATTATTGGCAAGTATCTCTCAAGTGTCTGTAGTGACTCATACATTTTCATTTTGTGTGTTTCATTTCTTTTATTTGTGAATAAGATAAATAATTTGATGTTAAAATAACATNAACATTTCACATTATTACATTGGTTGTACCACCTGACATGGAAATTGTTCCAGTCACCAATGAAGTGAAAAAACCTTTTTTATCAGTATTTCAGAGAAATCTACAAACTTTTCCACTTGGTCACAAATGTCATTTGGGCTCCTCTGGCTGATGCAGTTTCCTGTTTCCTGTTTTATTCTCTTCACTTTAAAATAAAAGTCTAATGTTACGGTTGCACCACCCTGACATTTGACAAGGTGAAAATTACGGGACAAAAGTTTTTTACATTTCTCAACAGCTTTAAAATTCTTTTAATTTGCAAAGAATGTTTTATTTAAAAAGGGTCAAGCATAAAATAATGCCACTGTATTTTTAATTTCCATTTACAATAACTGACATTCAATTTTTAGAGTTTAATTACTGTGGATACTTGTCAGGACGGTTGCACCACCTGACATTTTGGGGGTTTGAGGAACCAAAACACAAAAAAACATGTTATATTTTAATAGTTTAAAGATGTGTTCAAATAACACAGGTTTCATAGAATAAAGAAATACATGTGATGAAATACTCAATTCATGATGGAAGGAAATATTGCACTCGGACACAAAAAAGGGGACGTCACGTCATTGACCCAACTATAGAAAGTATCAAGTGTGTGTGTGACTAAACTTCTCGGATCCTTTTTTTCATATCTTGAGTCTCGAAACACACATTAATGTTTGACAGGTTCTTTCATGAATAAGAAGTTTTAAATATGTGAAAAAAAAGAATATGAGGAACAACTAGAACATGAGAAAGAATAAAAACTAAGCTTGGATGTTCAGCAATTTGGGAAAAAAACTCTTGAAACTGGAAAATGAAGCAGGATTCAGCTAAAGTCCTGCTGTGTATTAAATATATAATCTGAGGAAACTGTGTGAATTTTGTCGTCTGTAATTTACTTTTCTTACCTTTTAAGTTTGTCTGATTTAAATCTGATGAGTTGCATTCACTCACACACTCACACACACACACACACACACACACACACGCACACACAAACTCTGCAACTTGTCTTAACATCAAACGTTTGATAATCGCTTGTTTTGCTGCTTTAACGTCATGATTGAAACAAGTTTTTACGACTTGAAGAGGAAGAAACTCGTCTTTTCTGAGTCTTCAGTGATGAATTAAAAGTTTAATCTGGGTAAAATAATTTCACTATTTTTAAATAAGACTCCTACATGTGTTTTAAATGTGTGTAAGTTTTAAAATCAATGTCATGTGAACTTAAAAATGACTTTATAGTTTTGTGATTTAACAGTTTCTCTCTCACACAAACTCACACACACACCAGATAATTCTGCTCTCACAGTTTAATACCTGAAACTTCTCGTCATGTTTCTTTTTTCTTTCCTCACTTTTTCTCTGGAGTTTTTTTTTTTTTTTGCACAAATGCCGAGGTAGAGAGACAAAAAAAAAAGGTGGAGAAAAAGGAGAGAGGGAAAGAAACAGAAACACGTGTGTGTAAGAGAGAGAGAGAGAGAGTATGTGTGTTTAAGTGTGACAAATGTGCATTTTCTCACTTTAAATTTTACATTTAACTTTCTTTGCTTTTAAAAAAAATGCCCTTCACTCTTCTTGTTGTATAATTTCTCACAAAGAGACGTCACAAAAAGTAAACAAGGCAAATATTTGTTTGTAAAGAACAAATCTTTGACTTGTAACATAATTTCCTGGGAACAAATGCTATTCTAAAATATTTTACAACACACTTCTGTCTGTTCTGTCTGTAATAAGTGCAAAACTGAACAAAAAAGTTCTGAGTCATTTTGATGAATGAAAGTGTTTTACACTGAGCACATCAGTGTTTAACTGCTTCATATAAATTTCTATTCATATGGTGGTTTGTGTGTATAACCTTTTTAACCTGTAAAGCACTTTGTGCTACATTTTTATGTATGAAAAGTGCTATATAAATAAAGTTTGATATAAACAAAAACCATAGTATAGTTTTTCTCTATCATTTACACATATTTTCTCATATAATTTCTGCTTCATACTCTCAGATCTCTTCACACAATTAAAAAAAACCACACACACAATAAGAAAAACTCCTCAATTCTCCTGCAACATCTAAACTTAACATTCAAAACAACGTTATTTCTTCTCAAAATGGTGTTTTGTCTTCAAGTTAAACACACAAACCACCATATGAAGAGACATTTATATGAAGCAGTTACAGTTTTTCTCAATTGGTCACACACATTTTCTGGTACTTGACATAAAATGACCACAACATGTAACTAATACAACAACACCCTGAACTATTCTTGATTTGAGCCACATTTACTAGACAAGGTCATAAAAATGTCTCATTTCAAGTTTTTTAAAGACAAAAATGAGGCATCAATTGCTTGTAACAAGTAAAAAAAAAAAAAATCTGCCAGTGGGATAAGATAAAAGATTCTTGTTTTAAGACATCTTTTTAATTTCAAGAAACCTCCCAGGCAAATTCCTCTCATCCCATTGGCTGATTTTTTTTGACTTGTTACAAGCAATTTACACCTCATTTTTGCCTTAAAACAACTTGAAATAAGACATTTTTATGACCTGGTCTGGTGAATGTGGCTCAAATTAAGAACAATGAGACAATTTTTACCACAACAAAGACATAATGACTTGCTTAGATTTCAGTTTTTGCAGTGTATCTGCAATGCATCCAAATAGAATTTTTTTTTCTGTACAGTAGCAGTAGTTTCCAAAGAACTCATAAAGCAGCTACAGTGTTTAGAAATTAGAATAATTTGTCTGATAGTCGTCAGGCAATTATCTGCATTGAAGCAGAAGTAAACAATAAAACAAGAACAAAACCCATCCTCACCCAAAGTCTGTTTTAAAAGGGAAATTTGACTTTAAAGCAGGAATTGTGTTTGTAGTTTAGCAGAACTGGTTCAGGAGGTTGTTGCATTAGTTACATGTTGTTTTTATATTACGTCAAGTACCAGAAAATGTGTGTAAACAATTTAGAAAAACTGTAACAAGAAATAACATTATTTTGCATGCAAGATTAAATTTTTTATAATAAATGAGGGTTTTTTTCTTATTGTGTGTGTATTTTTTGAGTTGTGTGTAGAGTCCTGAGAGTATATGACAATGCAAAAACCTGTGAATTGCTTTTGAACTGTAAATAAAGTTGGAGCATTAGTTACATGTTGTTGTTACTGTGATCCAAGTACAAGATAATGTGTGTAAACAACTGAGAAAAACTGTCATTGAAAGCCTTTAAGCATCATCTGATTCTCATCCTGTGAGTCTCAACCTTTAAACAACAAGTTTTTCTATAACTTTTCTTAAGTTGTCAGACTCTTTTTATATGTTTTACCATGCACACACTTTCAAGAGTAATACGTTTTTAAATTGTGCTCCCGCCTTAACTCGTACCCTCCCTCTCTGACCTGATACAATTTATTTAAGTTACCAAGCAGTAATTTATTTTTCGCTTTTTCCTCCTGAGACTCGAGCTTTTGTCTGCTCTGCATTTTTCATTTCTCATTGCTATTTGGGATCAGCAAGACCCAACAAGTATAAAAACTAAACTTTGTCTTTGTGCAGAAAGTTTGCTGATATTTGTGTTATGAGTTCGTTTTTAGTTATTAGTGTTATTGTAGATAAAAACAGTGTTTTTCACTGAGTTTAATGTTGTGATTTCACCAAAAGATAAGGTGGGCAGTGTCTCTAAATGTGGCTTAAAGGTCAAAAAAGTTTAAAAAATGGAGTACAATCGGTCTGAGAGGCAGAAATGTATAATTTATCTTCCCCCTTTAACTCACACAAACATTGTGCACAGTTTAAACTTTTACCAAATCTTTAAATTCTTATATATTTGACGTAAATCTGAATCAGAAACACAGAATGTGTTGTCACCATAGATTGGCAGATATATGTTTTTTACCCCTTAAATGCAATTCAGACACTTGTTTTATCTTCAAACATCTTGAAATAAAACATTTTTCTGGACTTGCAAGGTAAAAGTGTCTCACATCAACTCTAAAAAGACATTTTTTTGCTTGAAAATAAGACAAAAACTTGATTAGATTTCAGTTTTTTTGCAGTGCAGTAAGTACCAAAAGCAGCAAAGGTGTAACAATATTTACATTTTTTTACTTTATGATTGAACGGTGTCAAACAGATGTTACAGACTAAATAGTGTTTTGACGGATTTATAAACAAAACTGTTTGTTGTGGCAGTTGAATGTGACTCAAATCAAGGTAATTAGACAACTTTTACTTAAAATAAGACGTAAAAGTTGTTTCGTTTTCCAGTTTTTTCCTTCTTTTCCCAAACTTCCACCTTCGTCTTTGTGAGTCAGTCATTTCAAAATAAAGTGTCATCTTTAAATGATTCAAAACCTAATCTAAAATCTAAAATTCAATTCAAGTACATACCATATTGATAAGAAATTACATTGTTTTGATTAAGTTTCATTTTACAGGAGAACTGAAAGGTTTTGTCTGGTGTGTGTGTTTTTTGAGTTGTATGCTTTCAGAAAATGGGTGTAAACACTTAAAAAAAACAACAGTAATCCTCATGAAAATTTGTTGTTCTTTGTTGTGATTGTTTCATGTTTTGTTTTCTGTTGGAGCTGCAGATAAATGGGGATTAAGATATTCATCATGTACAGAGATAAATATCTGGTTTCAGGTTGTTTCTGTTATTTTCCTCATGTCGGATTAAATGTGGATGAGTGAATATATGAACGAGGGATTTTGAGTAAAGAAGAGTAATTAAAAACAGTGATGATCATAAAAAGAAAAGAAGGGGTTAGGACTCTAAAAGTCACATGACACACTTAGTTGTATTGCAATATATGGTACCGTTTAGACTTAAATGATTTGTTTTTGTTTTATTTTATAGTTTGTTTGTCCAAAATATTTAGAGAAATCGATATATATTTTCACAAATGTTTCAGAGAAACAGTTTATTTACTGACTTACAATCACAGACACACACACACACACACACACACATCAACTGATCTTAATGCAGCTGCTTCATGTTGTCACACTTTTTAAAATTTATATTTATGACTCTCAACAATCTGCATTTAAATGTGCATTTGGTTGAAGCTTCTTCTGCAAATGTAGAGAAAGAAAGAAAATGTTTGTTTTAAAATAAAGTTCTGTTAAAAACAAGATTCTTGAGGAATAAGAAAAAAAAAAGAAAGCTGGAAAAGAGTTTTTGGAGCAAACGAGTCATTTAGTTCAGTTGCTTCTACTTTAAATTACGACGTCTTATTAATAATTGACGACTTTATTCTGCTTATTCTGATATGTTGTATTTGACCAAAGTGACTGAAGTGTTTTGTCTGCGATGAGGCACAAAAGAAAGAAAAAAAAAATTAAAAAGTTTTGAAATTCAAATGTTTATTTTTGTGTCTCGGTGTAGAAAAGATGTGAAAAGTCAGCAGAGGAAAGTAGATCAAACTACGTCACCGTGTTACGTAAAGTTTGAACGAGGTATTAATTAAGGTGGTTAATTGGGAATGTGTGTGTGTGTGTGTGTGTGTGTGAGAGAGAGAGAGTTAAAAAATGATCAAGGAAAAGAAAAAGTGTGAGAGTGAGTCAGTGTCATTGTCAGTGAGAGTGCGTCAGCATACGAGTGAGAGTTTAGTCGTGAAACTGTGCATTTCCCACTTCTGTGTGTGTGTGTGTGTGTGTGTGTACAGTATTTGTGTCAGTGCATGACATACAGTGATTGTGATAATTTATTTTTCCAGTCATTTAGGATGAAACGTCAGGAGGAACTTCACGAGAGAGTAAAAGGTTCTTCATTAAAAGTTTGATTTTTCCCGTCGACGGTTCAGAAATCCTTGAACTTGAAGTAACAGACGCAAACGGAAGAGACTATTATTAGACACACACACACTTTAAACCAGTGTGTTTATGTGCATGAGTGTGTGTTCTGTTTAAGTTTGGACCCACAATGTCAAACCAATAACAGGAAAAACAATTAAATCCTTTACATGTTTGTGCTTCTTAATCAGAAACCTGTCAGAAAAAAGGATCAACACAAACACTTTAAGGAAAAAGAGGGACACACATCAAACCTCTGAAGACTTTTTACCTCTTGTCTCTGAGAATTTTTCACTTTAAGAACAAAAATCTTGCACAAATATTGATCTAATAGATTCATAATGACTCATAACAAGAGAAACTTGACTTATAAACAAAAGAAACTTCAACTCTAGAGCCTCTTAATAATCACTGACATCATTTTCCTAAATCTGAACTTGTGTTTTCAAAACTTAAATCACAACTGATATATTTTTAGTCCCTTAATAACAAAAAATGCTATATGTGTGAGATATTACAGCATGAGGTTTATAGAAACAGGTTTTAAAGCTTCATCTTCCTCCATGAACACAAGTGTAACTCTTCCTCGTCTTATTTCTTATCATGTTTGGACTTTGCTTTTGTTTGTATCCCACTAATTCTGATTTCATGCAGATATTTTTTAATCTAGGTGCATTTAGTTATTACCAGAACACAAATGTAGATAAAAGAAAAGTTTCCTACATCCTCACACTCCTGGAGGGAGAAGTTTCCTGAGAAAATTTGAAGATTTTTTTTTTGTCTTGCTCTGCTTCTTTTTTTTCTCCATAAAGCTTTAAAAAATGTTTTAAATGAAACCATGTAACAATCAATTCTAAAATGAAAAGGATCTGTTTTTTACTCTTTGGTTAATTGTGACAGGAAGGTGTGCTTTAAGTTGAAGTACTCGGAGGAAAAGAGAAACTGAAAAACTGAGAAAACCGAGTGAGTTTTTGCAAAAGTTGTAGCAAAAAATTTGGTTTATCCTTCTGTATCTTTATCCTAACTTGAAAAACTCACTTTTTCTCACTGTTTTTATCCATCATCACAACTTATGCACATGTGATCAAAATCTTAAGATCAGTTCATAAATTGCTCAAATTTACTTTTTCCACTGCTGGATCCTAAAAAGGTTTTAAGTTTCAAAATGCACTCACTGGGTTTCATTTAAAGATGTATGAAGGAAAGGAAAGGAAAGGAAAGAAAGGAAACACTTTCTGATTTAAAATCATACCTGAAGTCATCGCAGTAAAGAAACTCTGACCCACGAGCTGCTGTCGCTCCAGAGTCCTGAGAAAAAAAACACAAAACATACAGAGACAAAGTTGAGTTCTTTTGTTGTGTTTATATCTGATCAACTTTAATCCTTATTAGAATTTTAAAGAAAGTGATAAATGAAGCCAAGGTGTAAAAAATGAGGTTGCTTGAGTCCATTTGAGTCTGATACCAAAACATAAAAAACCTGATAAAAAAACAGATCTTTTCCAGCAAAAACAAACACGTTAATGACTAATTCTACTTTACGTGACAGGGTAATGTATTTGTCAACAGTTACGTAGCGCTGTTGTTTCAAAGTGACAACAAACAAACTTTGTAAGTTTGTGGCACAGTTTAGTAGTCAGCTACATTTAGCTTTGCTACTCACAGCCTGGTGCCCTGAAACATGTCAGTAACATGCAACGTTAGTGAATCCTGGTTGTGTCCTACCAGTGCTCATCTACCAACCCCAACCTCACCAAGCAGAGCAAACGTAACCTGGCTCTTCATTTCATTAATTAGATCTATTTTATATTAGATCTGGACGCGTCTACTTTTCACTAAGTTTTCCCTGATTTCAAACTAACTTTTATTTCCATCAAGAGTTGCATTAATTTTTCACCAAGATCTTGCATTGATGATGGTAGAGTCTGCACAAAGCCTTCTCCAGAACATCCCAAAGATTCTCAATGGGGTTAAGGTCTGGACTCTGTGGAGGCCAATCCATGTGTGAAAATGACGTCTCATGCTCCCTGAACCACTCGTTCACAATCTCAGCCCCATGAATCCTGGTGTTCTCATCTTGGAATATGAAGAAAAAACTCCTTTGATGGAATAACCTGGTCATTCAGTATATTCAGAGTCAGCTGACCTCATTCTTTGGAAACATAGTGTTGCTGAACCTGAGCAACTGCAGCAACCCCAGATCATAGCACTGCCCCCACAGGCTTGTACAGTAGGCACTAGGCATGATGGGAGCATCACTTCACCTGTCTCTCTTCTTACCCTGATGCGCCCATCACTCTAGAAAAGGGTAAATCTGGACTCATCAGACCACATGACCTTCTTCCATTGCTCCAGAGTCCAATCTTTATGCTCCCTAGCAAATTGAAGCCTTTTTTTCCGGTTAGCCTCACTGATTAGTGGTTTTCTTAAAGCTACACAGCTGTTCAGTCCCAATCCCTTGAGTTCCCTTTGCATTGTACGTGTGGAAATGCTCTTACTTTCACTATTAAACATAGCCCTGAGTTCTACTGTTGCTTTTCTTTGGTTTGATTTGGCCAAATGTTTAAGTCAGGATTTTTTTTTCTGACCACATTTCTTCCCCATCATCCTTCCAGTTAAAAATTCTGTGGACATTTCTTAACCCAATTTTAATAGTTTCTATATTTATCTCCTTAGATGTTTTCTCTGCTTGATGCCAACAATTTTACTCTTCTCAAACAGACTAACATCTTTTCCACAACCACGGGATGTGTCTTCCTCGGTGGTTGTTGAAGAAATGAGAAGTTACTTATTTAATCAGCTAAAGTTAAATAACTTGCTTCCAGCTGAAAAAAAAATCACCCATGCAGGAATTATCCAATAGGAGGCTCGTACCTATTTGCTTAGTTAAATCCAGGTGGGGACTTTCTCTAGCGTCTAAATGTGACCGGGTTTTCTGTGCCTGCTGCTTGTTTGTCCGTCGTTCATCTGCAACACATCAGAATCCTACTTCTGTTTGGACTTTTATGTCTTATTGGAGCAATTTTTGGTCATGATTGTTGCCAAAAGTTAACCTCTTTAGACCAAGTTTCCACATATGTGGACGTTACATTTCTGCCTCTCAGACCCATGAAACTACATTTTTAAAAACGTTGATGTATCAGCCACATTTAGGGACACTTCCAGCTTCATCTTTTGGTGATATTACAACTCTACACCCATTTCAGTGAGAAAAAAGTGCAGTCTTGACCAATAAGACGTATAACTAAAAACTAGTAACTCACTCATTACACTTAAAACACAACTTCCTGCACAAAGACCAAGTTATGTTTTCATACTTGTTTGCTCTTAATTCTCCAAAATAGCAATGAGAAATAAAAAGTACACACCAGACAAAGGCTCAAGTCTTAAGACAGTCTTAAGACGGACATGTTTCTTACACTGAGTCTGGACGTAAAGTTGTTTTTCTGAGAGGTGAGACATCCCATATTTTTACCATCTCTGCTAAAGAAATTTTACAGCAAAAACTGAGCAACAGCAGGTGAAAAAGACAAAGGCAGACGTCAACAACAGGCTCATATCAACAGCGTTTAACATCCAGGAGTTTTTCATTCTTGATGCTACAGTTTTTATAAAACACAAGCAGCTTTTTGTTGATACTGGAGCAAACACACATTCAAACTAAAAGGTATACTGACTCTGAAAAGGAGGTGCTGAATTAAACAGGGATAAAATGTTGAGATGGACTTCACACACACACACACTGTGAACACACACACACACACACACACACTGAGGCGCCTTAGAAATGTAAACTTGGGTTTGTTAAAGAGAAAAAGTCTGATCATCCTCCACGACTGATGGACAAAAACATCCTGAAAGAACCAGATCGTGTTGATGAACAGAGGCATTTTCATCACCTAAACATATGTGTGTGTGTGAGTGTGTGAGTGTGTGTGTGTGTGCAGGACTACAGTTGGAGAGTACAAAACGTTGCTCAGCTAAAAATAAATAAAGGGCTCTGGAGAGGAGCAAGAAGCATTGTGCGCTGTGAGTCACGACCAGGAGTGCTGGTGACGATACACTCCCCTCCTCACACTCTCTCACACACTCTCTCTCACACACACACACACACACACACACACACACACACACACACACAATCACACCTTCTTCTCTCCATTCAAATGCTGACAGGGAGAGTACCGCTTCTCATCACTTCTCAAGAGATCGAGACCTCCGGTAACTCCAGCAGACTTTCTGCTACACACACATTTTAAAGTCTGAGAGTCTGAGCTTCGTCTCTGATTCTCCAAAACAAAATAAAAGTCACAACATTCCCACGTCTCTCAACAGGCTGGAGAACAATCCAAATATGTTAATATGATCTGTGAGTTCGTCAGTGACGTATCTCAGGTTCAAATAAAATCAGAATCTCTTCTTAATCCGTTCACTGACACTTTGGTTTTCTTCAACATCCCTGAGTGTTTGTTGTGTGATTTCATGTGGAAATAACTCAAACTTTTAATACTCATCATCAATGCCTCGGTCATTTGTTTCAAACCAGAATAATCCAGCAGAGTGAGAAGGTTGTAAACACACGAAGATAACTCAACTTCACCCTGACTTTAATGAGAAACATGCAACTTTTTTTTGGAAATTAGAAAATATAAAAACAGGGACATCCAAAATCAGGCCCATCTTACAATGCATTAATTTAGCCTCTTAAATTAATCATGTTCTGATTGTGCACATTTACAGTTTCTTTCAGATGCTTGAAGAAAACCTAAATATACCTGGTAACGTCTCACAAAAATTTGGCCCGCCCGTGGGGTATTTTTATGAAGTTAATCCTCGGTACAATCTGCAAAAACTCAACAACTCTTCAAGATGATGTGTTTAAATGCATTTGGCATCATGCAAAAATGTACTTTGTGAGTTGTGCAGAGTGGAAAAAAAAATCTCATAAGAGGACGCAAGACTAATGGTTCAGAATGCAGGATCAGAAATATTTGGAGAAAAACTTTTTTATAACAGTCTTTAACCCTGTGGTGCATAGTGGTCACTACAGTAACACCTATTTAAAAGTTATTTACTCCTAAATTCAGTGATTCATGTGGTGGAAATTCATATTAGCCTGTGTCAAGATGTTTTTATTCTTCTAAGGACCTGAAAAAATGTTTTTAATTTTTTTTCCAAACATATATATATATATATATATATATATATATATATATATATATATATATATATATATATATATATATATATATTTTAAAAATGTTATAGACAAACATTTGAGGGTGAAAAAGCTTATAAACTATAAATTATTCAGTGTTAAAAGGCATGAAAGAGAGTTAAAATGTTTCGCAAAGCACTGATAAAAGATGATTAATGAAATAAGTCATATTTACATTAAGCTCACACTGTTTTTTGTTGAATGCTCAGTTACAAATATTTGGAGAAAAAAAAAAAAAAAAGGAAAACTTTTTTTCATGCTTTAAGACAAATGAAAAAAACTCAAGGGAAAACTCCTGACACTGACTTTCATAATTCATGCACCAGAGGGTTAAAACAATCATGATAAAGTCTGGATCATGAAAAATTATAAGATATTTTTCCCATAATCGTCTCATAGATCTGCAATAACAGCACGAGCATGTTTGACTAAACTTCAAGACTTTTTGTTTGTTTGTTTGTTTGTTTTGTGAGAAACCACTGAAAAAAAATTCTCAAATATAGCACTCATGTTAGTTTCACTGTGAGTAAACATGAATATTAGAGCTGCTGGCCCTTTGGTCATTTTCACAGTACAAAAATACACAAGTGTGTGTCCTTTTTGGAGCCTCCATCCTCAAAGCTCCTGGTCTCTGCTTTGAGATGATGTCATCTCCTAAAATATCACTTTGTACCATGACGAGCAGCTCGGACCGAACCAGGAGACAAACATGCAACAACTCAAACCTTTTAGAGAGTTTGTGATTACACTTAACGCAGGAAAGCTGAATTTTCTTCATGGAATTATCAAAACAAGGTGAAATGCACAGTTTAAGATATAAAAAAATGGGTTTTATCTGCTTTCTCTGAAACTTTTGGAGACTTCTAAACGATATGTGATCTTTGAAAACTCTTCACTGACCTGATCCAGTGTCGGTTATTTGAATTAATAACTCCCTATTTTCCGGAAATGAATTCTGCTTGTTACAAACTCAATGTAAGAAGTTAAACTTTCACACTAGGTGCTAAGAAAATCGACAGAAATCTGCTGAGTGACGAGTTTTTATTCCAGTTTATCATCATGTTTCTCCCAGTTTTCTTCTTTTTCTCTCTCTGTCCTGTGTCCTGTCTCTGAATTAAGGGCTTGTATGAAAATGTTGTAGATTGTTAGCAGTCATTTGTAGGTTTTCAGACCTGATTTTTAAACAAATTTCAACACTATAACCCTGTAAAGTGCTGTAGTTTGGCTTTTTGTTTCAAGTCTTTTAACCCTAAACTCTCATCTTCTCTCTCTTCTTCAACCGTCTCATCAAAATTAGGCCAAAATCGTCCTCAAAACAACATTAAAGTTTCAGTTCCTTAAGGTGGCATTTGTAAAATTCATCCACCAAGTCCACTAGAGCAGGGGTTCCCAAACTTTTCCGCCTGTGACCCCCAAAATTGCAGCGTGAGAGACTGGTGACCCCCAGCTGTGGTACAACACTAATGGGACAATCCAAAAACAGACAAAAGAAACCAATATCCTCCTGAGGATATTTAATTTAACTGATCGGTAGAAAATTTACCGACTAATGTGCACTTTGCTGGGTTCACTGCATCAAACTTCAGCAAATAAATGTGGAAAACAGATAAAACATTTTCTGTTTGCATAATTTTACATTGTCTTTCACCCTTTATTCTCACAATAATGGACAAAATGTTCATGAATTGTTCATAGTTTTCGATTTTGGGACACATTCCACGACCCCCTATCAATGTCTTGCGACCCCCCAAAGGGTCCCGACCCCCACTTTGGGAACCACTGCACTAGAGAAGTATAACTCCAGCCATATAAAGGACAGAGATACAGTCAGAGCTTCTAAGTAACTTTAAACCTTTCGCACAAACTCTGCACTCCTGAAAACTTCCAGATTTTACCAAGAAAGTTGTAAATCTCAAAGCAAATGTTTGAGTGCTTTAACCTGAACTCTGCAAGGACTTTTCCTGCCAGGTTTCAAGGAAAAGTCCGCAACAGGTATCAGGAAAGAACGATGTTGTTTTTGTTTCTGCAAAGTTTCTCAGACCTTTGCTGTTTTCTCACATCCTGAGGCGTCTTTATCGAACATAATCTGATGTTCTCTGAGACTTCCTGTAACTAACTCTGTTCTTCAGCGTCCGTAAACCTCAGCTTTAGTTTCACTTTGTTGGAAATAGAAGCTGCAGATGTTAGAGGAGCATCAGGGATGGTGGTATGAGTCCAAACATGTTGACAGAAATATGGTGAAATTAGCTGGAGGAAGTTCCTAAAAGTTCCTTCAAGCTGAAATAGTCCATTCTTTCCTTTAAACCTCCTCATCAAAATAACTTTATACAGTGATTATTGGTTCATATCTGGTTGAAATACTTCTTTTATGGTAACAGTTACATTTATGAGGAACATAACGAAGTCTGAAGTTTTCTTTTTACCTAAACTGTGATCTTCACCCTTACTAAGTTATTCACTCTCTCTTCACTGAAAGCAAAATGAGGCTCATTTTGTAAAAAGTTGAGGATGAATCTACACCAAACGTCTCACTCACTAAAACAAAGACCAGACGTTTTAACTTGTTCGTCCTTAAAGGTTCAAATGTGGAGGTTGCTCTTCGAGTTTGTTGGTTTTTGCATCTTCTTTACTTTACTTTAACCCTATAAAACCGACAATATAATATTTGATTCATGAATTCAAAGACCTATCTTATCAAAATGATAAAAAGTTTCTTTAAAAACCTGCTTAAAGTATTTTTAAAAACATATTCTACCACCTTGAGGATTGACATATCGCTCTCATGTAATCATCCACTCACATTTTCAGGAAAATCATTGTTTGATTTTCAAGAAGTTGCAGTAAGAATAACATTGAAATAGTTACTTTTTTGAAAAAATAGTGTCTTCTGCATGAAATAAATGCATATTTACTAAAACAAACTTTGATAAAACAGATAAAATAGTTCACAAAATTGCCGAGTGTGTCCCATTTCACTGACACAGGAGCAGACAGGTGACGGAAAAGGAGACTACGTCCATTTTTTTTAAACAGTCGTTCTTAAAAACCAGAAAACAACCATCATTTGAGTCTTCTGCAGCACAAACAAACATCTTGGTAAACAAACTTATGGATACCCAGTGATTGACTGGCGACCACTCCAGAGTGTACTTCGCCTCTCGCCCTAAGACAGCTGAGATTAACTCCTGCCATCAGCAACCCTGATCTGAAATCAGGAAAAACGATAGAAAATTAAGGAATGAACGTAGGAATGAGCAAGTACCAATACCAGGTATCAGGATCGGGGCAATGCCAGTCTTATTTCGATGTATTGAGTCCTCATGACAGCTGCTGATGCTGGTGTGTTTCTCATTCTTTCCTTTAAACCAAAATCATAAACTGTATAATGAATTAACATAGTCTCCGTGATGTCACCAGTCTGTTTCTGAAACAGAGTTTTGAACCAAAACGACTGGTGACGAGTCTCCACCAAAGACTATAATCTGTGGACGCCAAAACAGTCGGCTCTAACTGAGGTCGCCACAAAAACTGCTCCCCCTGGTGTCTGGCTGCAGTATAGGTCATAAACCCCGCCTCCCCATGCATTCTGGATACGAGTCAGGAAAACTTAAAAAAATTATTACACTTCAAAAAAATGTTTCTACCATCCTTATTTGGCTGCATTTTTGCTGGGGAGTTGGTTTTTCATTAGTTATTGGATGTTAAAAAACAAGTTATAAGTTTCGTTTTACGATGATTAACAGTTGCTGTTCATGAGTAGTTTTTATCGGGGATATAGGAAACTCCAGGAATGAGATCCAAAAAGAGATAAAACCTTCACAAGAAGAAGAAATAAATATTTTTATTTCTCTTTTTTACTCAGCTCCACCTGGAATTCTCTACTGTGCAGACTCCGGCTCCAGTAAATTTTTTTTGCTTCAAAATCATACAACAGTAACAGGTGGAGCCACGCTGTCCATTCTATAAACAGTCTATGGTCTCCACATTAACAGTTATTGGATGACCGTCAGTCACATGACCTGAGCTGTGCCTCTGATTGGGTGAGCTAGCCATCTTAATGATTCAGACGTGAGATAGTGTTTTGTACCAGGCTGCAAACATTATTTATTTATTTATGCAGCGTACGTGACTTTTGGTGCTCAAGCAGATTTTAATTCTTCAGCATTGTCTCAAATTTTTTGTCCAGAGTTCGCTGCTTCACCGACTCTCAAGGCAAAAAAAAATCTTACGATTAAACAGTTCAGCAGCTTAAAGGTTAAAGCGTTCTTCTGGTTTTGTGCTTTAATTTTGCACCTTTGAATAAAAGTCATTACGAGTTAACAATTGAGCTGTTTTATTTTGCGCTTAAGTTCATTTAAAGGTAGAGTCTGCAGGAATTTTCCGAACTAATTGTAAACACAGCATCCAAACTGGACTCCTCCTCCTCCTCCTCCTCCTCCTCCATGGCTCAGTGCCAGCAGCAGTGCATGCTCACTGCCACCGACTTTAGCTCAAGAGACTCAAGAGCTGTGCACCTGATTTCCTGCAGGTAAATGAGGAATCCTGCAAATATTGTATCATTCTTTCTCGGGGTAGCACGGGGTTAGCTTCTAAATGTCATGAGACAACCAAAACATCAACATAACAGGCAGAAGAGGAGGAGGAGGCAGACACAGACACCGACACACAAGAACGGGGGCTCAGAGATGATGATAGAGCAAGATTTTCCCCGTAAAAGTTGACTTTTTATTTTTTAGGGAAATCCTGCAGACCCTACCTTTGATGTGGTTCTGTGCTTTAATTTTGCACCTTTGAATAATACTTAGAGCAAGTAAGCAATCAACCTGTTTCATGTAACACTTCAGCTTCTTCAAAGAAATATAAAAACTCGAATAGTTGTTCATTCGTCATGAGTCATTTTGCACTTTTCTTAATGTATTGAAAATTTAGAGAAAGAGTTGTTTGTGTTTCATTCTGGACTTGATGACAGAGTGACTGTGCTGCCTTTCTTTTCTTTTCTTAGACAAATGAAAGTCTCTTCTTCTTCAAAAATAATCTGTTATGGTGTTGAATGAAATACTCGTATCTTTGAGTATCGGTTGGAAAAAAGTGGTATCGAACATCTCTACACAAACTGTTAAAACACAAAAGTTACATTTTCAGTCCAGTGCTGAGGTTTAAGCTGCGCGAGTGTGTGACTGTTTCTTTTTCCTTTTGTCTTTTCCTTATAAATAAATAATTCAACATAAAATCATGACAGTTTTTTTCCGTAAACTTTAATTCCCTCACTCCAAAAAGAAAAAAAAACTGCACTCAACATAGGAATAATTCTCATGGCTACTTTTGTGTAATCTAATTAATTTCCTCCTGATGTCATTGGCATCTTAGATTTAAAAATATCTGATTAGTCCACGTGGAATATTTACACCCAGAATTGTTGAACTCTGCTGCGTCCGTGTGTCGTCTTACGGAGAGTGGAGGTGCAAACTTCCCTGTGGAGTCACTCTGTCTGTTAAAATACATTAATGCTGCTCTGTGAGAGAGTCTGCAAACTAACTTAAAAAATATATATTTATGACTTAAAAATTAAATCATAACATGTTTGAACCCAGCACACACTAAAACGGCATACACACACTTTTGTCTCTTCCTCCTTTTTTGGAGCCTCCGTCCTCAAAGCTCCTGGTCTCTGCTTTGAGATGATGTCATCTCCTAAAATATCACTTCGTACCATGACGAGCGGCTCGGACCGAAACCAGGAGACAAACATGCAACAACTCAAACCTTATAGAGAGTGTGTGATTACACTTAACGCAAAAAAGCATTAATTTTTCTGATGGAATTATCAAAACAAGATAAAATGCACAGTTCAAGATTTTTAAAAAGGGGGAAAATAATAAGTTTTGTTGTGTAATGTTTTAAAATAAGATGTGTGTGTAGTGTAAGAGGATATTTTGACACTAATGTGAGAAATACACTGTGAGTGATGAACACTAAACACACTCCATGATGTTTTTCATGTGTGTGAAGATTTAACGCAGCATCTTTATGTGTAGTTTTTTTTTCTCAAACTGTGTTGTCGTGTTTTTGTGCTCTCACATGGAAACTGCCTCCTGTAGGTGTGTGTTCAATGCATAATATCAAACACACAACCGTGAGCACTGTGACCACAACAACGAGAGCTGCAGCTTTAAATAAGTGATCACAAATTCACAACAACTCAATGGCTCCAGCATTTTGCATCCTCACTTCAAGCTACGTACGCAGGAGTAAGCAGGAGGTGACACAACTTTAACAGGATGCAAAAGAAACAAAAACACCGATGTTTCGGTGTCAAATGATTTTAAAATCACGAGCTGACTGCCACAGGGAACTTTCACCTTCTTTAGTACCAGAAAACACAACTTCTGTGACCAGTGAAAGCACCTCAGCTTCATCACTTCATTCATTCACATCCTCACGCGCCTTTTTTTTCTGCATCATGTTCAGTCAACATTCACTTTGTCAGAGTTGGAGATTTCTGCTGTGACAATTACATTTAGAGAAACTCAAGAGTCAAAGAAACAGACCTCCCTGTCAACAGCTTTCATTAGAACACTGTTTTTCTTTTTCTTTTATGTCTTTACTGGTGTATTATCCAGATCCCTGAAAATGTGACTGTTTTCAACACTGTGAGGAAACCACAAACAAACCCAATTTAGCTCCAATGCTCTGGTGTAGAAGGAAAAGCATCACGAGTGGAAATCTTACAACTTGCACCATTAAAACCGTCAGACGTCTGTAACATACAATTTTGAACACTTATACTTTGGCATCATCTCAACCACAGAAACTCTACGTCCAAATAAATCAGTAATGCACGTTCACTTGACAATGAAGTCACTCTGGTGGGTGTGGGATTGAAAACACTACGTCATCATGTTCTACGAGTGTTACCAAGGTGCATTGTGTAACTTCAAAAACGTACATTTTTTGCTCTTGAAAGCAGAGTTTTCATCGATGTTTAACTCTTTAAATAAATAAACTTTTCTTATCAACACTTTCCTACAGTCCTAAAGGTCAAATCCTCCCAGTTACATCAATTTACAGTTTACACCTGAGGATCACCATCAGAAATCTGCTGCTGCTGCACTTAGTTTCCTAATTTCTGCCCCTCCCAGCTGCTTAGCAAAGCTACAGCTTTTGAGTTAAACCCAGAATGCCTTTGTGAATTTTAACCTCACAGTTACACAGTTACATTACTCAAAAGTTTAGTTGCAGTCAAATAAAATAATTATTTCAAGTCTAACACAACCCAACTAGGAGAAGGGTTGACACAAAACATCTTATGTAATCAATATAACTTCTGTTGTAACATGAAATTCAGAGGCAGCTCTGTACATCACATTCACGCAGATTTTCCAAACACTACCCAAAGTAATTCACTCAAATTTAACCAGAATCATCAGTTATCATGTATTTTTGTTTATGCTGCAAATGCCAGAATATAGTCAAAGTTTTCACAGGATGTTTTTTTAAAAAGATACATTTTTAAGATAGCAGGTGATTCCATACACACACACACACACACACACACACACACACACACACACACACACACACACACATATATCTATAGCATCCATTTTGTTGCCTTTCCCAGCCAAGAGTACACAGGACTGTCAGTGCTGCTCATTCTTATATCAGAAGCAGGAAGGGAACCTGAACGCACCATCAAACATTTTGCAGCAGATACAGAAAAAAAAAAAAGTTGTGATGAAACGTTGTGATCTCTCACATCAGCATCATCAGATCTGCGTCACATTCAGCTTTACAGGATAATAACAGCAGGAATAAAATGTAAAGTACGGGAACAAACAGGATTGTCTCAAGTGAATTTAAATATTTTTTTTTCTCTCCAGGTCACGACGCTTCTCCCCTCTGCTCGTACCCGTAACTACAGTCTTATTACAAGGGCAAGCAAACGTAACGTGACGGCGGGGTGTTGCCTGAACTGCCTATGATATGATGACTCACACAGAGGGGTGACAAAGCAGGTATTTGGGAGGGGACGTCACAGCTTGTGCATGGTGCCAAAAAAAAACACCAAGAGTGTAAAAGATGGTGGAGTGGAGGTTAGAGAGAGATGTGTCCTGTGCACACCTTTGCACCTGCAATCATTTCACCAATAATCATCCGGAAAGCTACAAAGTTGTGTATCAACACTGACAGGACGTGCAAATAGTGATATCTGATTAATAAACTGTAATTTCGCTCTGGGAAGAAAGTTTCGTGATTTAAAACGATGTAAACAAGACGTGAAAATGTGTATGTGACCAAATCT
>RPOG01006079.1:0-12695 GCA_008086565.1 Thalassoma bifasciatum
CTGATGTTTCAGTCTGATTCTCCTGAGGATAAACACAAAAACACTCAGATGCTTCAGTCTGATTCTCCTGAGGATAAACACAAAAACACTCTGATGTTTCAGTCTGATTCTCCTGAGGATAAACACAAAAACACTGATGCTTCAGTCTGATTCTCCTGAGGATAAGCACAAAAACACTCTGATGCTTCGGTTTGATTCTCATGAGGATAAACACAAAAACACTGAATCTTCAGTCTGATTCTCCTGAGGATAAACACAAAAACACTCTGATGCTCTGTGAGAGTCTTTTTCCTTTTTCATGTTTGACTCTGACCTTTTCTGTGACTCACCTGTAGAGATTAAAAGGGCCAAAGATCAAAAATGTATCAGTCTCTCTTTCATCCACACACACACACACACACACACACACACACACACACACACACACACACACTGTCCTTTCTGTTTCTGTACATTTGAAAAGTGTGTAACATTTATTCAATCCAGTTGATTAACTCACTCTCTGTGTTTTTCACCAACATAAAATATTTTTTTTCTCTAATCCAAACAACAGCAAAAACAATAGAAACAAAAACAAAGGGAATAAAACAACAAAACAAACTCTGAACAAACCTTCTTGTAAATAATCAAAATACAAACAAAGCAACAAAATGCAAGAAAAAATAACACTTAATGTTACAAAAGAGTAAGTTAATATGGGTAGAAAAAACACAACCATCTTAAAGGAACTTTTAACTGGCCCTTAAAACAAAATCAGTCAGAAAGAAAAAAACACACACAAACACACACACACACACACACACACACACACACACACACACACACACACACACACACACACACACACTCTCTTGGATCATGTTCCTACCTGTGAGTGGGCTGAAACTTCCTGACCTCCCCCTGGACCACAGCTCTCTTTTAAAGGGTGACACTTCCTGCGTCATCCCTGTGTGTGTGTGTGTGTGTGTGTGTGTGTGTGTGTGTGTGTGTAATGCTGGTGAGATGGGCTCTGTGTGCAGACAAAGGCCTGCAGGTCACAGAGAAAATAAATCAGGAAATAGAAACTAAAAATATAAACAGATTATTTTCTTCTATGGCTTCAGTCTCGTTCTGTAGGTTTTTTTTTTTTCCCAGAGTTCAGTTACATAATCATCCTTCTCTAAAGTCCCTGTGAGTTTCTCAGTGCTCTGAAAAAGGTTTCACATCTCAGTTTCTGCCTGATCATAATCTATGACTCCAAATGAGGTTATCAGCACTAATTATGCTATTTCTAGTTCTCATCTTCCTGATCAGCAGTGACAGAACCAGTTTGATTTAGAGAAAATCCAGACAAAATCACACTTGACTGTTACCAGCGAGGAGAGACATCTGTGTTTTTCTCTGCTGTAAAAAACATTTTTGATTCATATATTCACCAAGAGTGATATTTTCACAACAGTGTGTGTGGATTTGCTCCTGGAAGGCAAAACTTCTGTCCTTGTGAAACGGTACAAACTCCAGTCAAACTTTATAAACCTCAGAAACAAAAACCATCAATCAAACTGACACTAATATCAGTCTAACATCAGACTAATATCAGACTAATATCAGACTAATATCAGACTGACATCAGACTAATATCAGACTAACATCAGACTAATATCAGACTAACATCAGACTAATATCAGACTAATATCAGACTAACATCAGACTAATATCAGACTAACATCAGACTAACATCAGACTAATATCAGACTAACATCAGACTAACATCAGACTAATATCAGACTAATATCAGACTAATATCAGACTAACATCAGACTAACATCAGACTAATATCAGACTAACATCAGACTAACATCAGACTAATATCAGACTAATATCAGACTAACATCAGACTAATATCAGACTAACATCAGACTAACATCAGACTAATATCAGACTAACATCAGACTAACATCAGACTAATATCAGACAAACATCAGACTAATTTCAGACTAACATCAGACTAATATCAGACTAATATCAGATTAACATCAGACTTACATCAGACTAACATCAGACTTACATCAGACTAATATCAGACTAATATCAGACTAAGTTACCAGTTACCAGTGAAGAGAGACATCTGTGTTTTTCTCTGCTGTAAAAAACATTTTTGATTCATATATTCACCAAGAGTGATATTTTCACAACAGTGTGTGTGGATTTGCTCCTGGAAGGCAAAACTTCTGTCCTTGTGAAACGGTACAAACTCCAGTCAAACTTTATAAACCTCAGAAACAAAAACCATCAATCAAACTGACACTAATATCAGACTAATATCAGACTAACATCAGACTAACATCAGACTAATATCAGACTAACATCAGACTAACATCAGACTAATATCAGACAAACATCAGACTAATATCAGACTAACATCAGACTAACATCAGACTAATATCAGCTTTATATAAGGCCTAAACTTTCTGTTTTTATTGTTTGTTCTATCATCACATGTCTGTTGTCTCTGGTATGTTCTTTAGCTCTTTTAGCTGTTTAATAATATGTCTTTTGTTATTTAGTTTTCTCTTTCGAGCTGTATAATAATGTCTGCTGTTGTCATGTGTTCCTCAGCTCTTTTAGCTGTATAATAATATCTGTGAGTGGTTCTGATTCCTCGCAGGCTGCTTGTTATGAGTCTGCAGCTGCAGGCTGTGGTCTGGAAAACAAGCACACATGTTTGAAATCTTAGTTCTGTTTCTGTGGAGGAGGTATTTAATAAAAGTCTACTTAGCCAAACGGAACCACTTAGACCAGGGGTCTGCGACAGGTATCTACCGGGCGCTTCCCCTCACGAGCAGCCTGCCACAGAGACAGAAACTGTTATAGTAGGAAAAGAAGAAAAATCTACTTTTTTCAGCTCTATAGTTATCTAACCTCGGTGTGCAGAGTCAAACATCTCCTCAAAGGTTAAACTGTACCAAATATGTCCCGAACAAACAAACAAAAAGGGCTGAAATGATTGGAGAGAGGTGTGATCACCTGAGTGTGACATCAGGTCAAGAGCTGCAGAACCACCTGTTAAATTCTGTCCAAAAGACTCAAAGCTGAACCGGAAAAAAACCATCATCAAAAAGACTTTTATTAGAAGAACCTGGTTCATATTTACAGCCTCATATTTCCTCATCACAGCAGCTTCAGTCTTTGTTTCTCAGTCGCTCTGTTCGTCTGCAGCTCCTTCACCAAATCCTCCGAGTCCAGAGAAGAAAGAAAAAGAGTTCCTGATCCAGCAGCACCCACAGGACCAGCAGCACCCACAGGACCAGCAGCACCCACAGGACCATCATCAGAACCAGCAGCTCCAACAGGACCATCATCAGGACCAGCAGCACCCACAGGACCATCATCAGGACCAGCAGCACCCACAGGACCATCATCAGGACCAGCAGCACCCACAGCACAGTCTGAGAAGGACAGACCGTCATTAATCAAACGTGTGGACGGCTGAAATGTCTGTTGTCATATCCACACACAGATTGTTCAGTGCAGAGTTACAGGATCACATGAGTGCAGTGAATGTTCAGAGAATAAGATCGACAGTTGTTCTCGTAAGTTCACAAACCTCAGCAGAATTTTTGATGTTTTTGTCCATTTTTCAGAGAATCTGAATGAAACCACAGAAACTTTTCTGTCTCTCATGGTTAGAGGTTGGTGAAGACTTTTATTAACAAACAACTGTGTTTACTCTTTTTGAATCAACAACAGAAACTTCCAAAATGACCCTGATGAAAAGTTTCCCTCCCCCAGTTCTTAACAGCGTGTATTTCCCCCTTTAACATCAGTGACAGCTTGAAGTCTTTTGTGCTGGTTGTGGATGAGGGTCTTTATTTTCTCTTTGACCATTCTTCTTGGCAAAAAGCCTCCAGTTCCTGTAAATTCTTGGTTCCAGCGGTTCTGTCAGTACCTGTGGGACCAGCTCCAGCCGTGGACTCTGTGTGGTCCTCTGCTGAGAACTCTTCCTGACAGTTCCAGTCCACCGGGCCGGGGTTCTCCGTCATCAGACTCATGTACATGTGGATCACGGTCCAAACCTTCTTCAGAGCCTCTTTGGGGGAACTTTGCTCCATCCTCAGGAACCGGACCGGACTGTCCTGAAACACAGAGCAGCAGAAAGGTGTTCAGGGTCACGTTGTTGTTTTGTGACCTGGAGACCTGGCTCAGGACAGGTGCCGTGACCAGGTGCTGACCCTGCACAGGTGTGAGGTCTCACCTCCAGCTCCTCGTTGATCTCAGGGACACATCCCTGCGAGTAAAGGTGGAAGAGGAGCGTCTGCAGCAGCGACACGTATCGTCTGTTGTCTGAACTCTGCACGTAGAGGAAATGTGAACTGAGCAGCTCCAGGATCTGAGGCAACGCCGCTTTGACGCAACACACCTGACTCTGTGCGGCAACAAAAGAGTCAACAAACGGAGAAAAAATCAATCCACAGGAAAATAAACCAACAACAGAGAAAATCAACAACAGAGAAAATCAACAGCAGAGAAAATCAACAACAGAGAAAATCAACAGCAGAGAAAATCAGAGCCTCAGGAAATAACCGGTTGTTTTGCTGTTTTAACTTTTCCCACAAAAAAAAAAGTGACACTCACCAAATTAAAACAGTCAGTGAACGGATAAATGATGGAGCAGCTGTGAGTGGACTGGTTATCGATCTGTGTTTGAAACATCACAAAGAGAATTATTACACACACACACACACACACACACACACACAAACAAACACACACATTCAAAAACACCTCCCCCCCCTTATTAATTTCTGTTCTATTAATGTAATTTAGTTTATTACGCCCTTTAANAGAGAAATGACCAGATTATTAATCTGAAGGACCAGAGAAAGAGAAATGACCAGATTATTAATCTGAAGGACCAGAGAAACACAGAGAAATGACCAGATTATTAATCTAAAGGACTAAAGAAAGAGAAATGACCAGATTATTAATCTAAAGGACTAAAGAAAGAGAAATGACCAGATTATTAATCTGAAGGACCAGAGAAAGAGAAATGACCAGATTATTAATCTGAAGGACCAGAGAAAGAGAAATGACCAGATTATTAATCTGAAGGACCAGAGAAACACAGAGAAATGACCAGATTATTAATCTGAAGGACCAGAGAAAGAGAAATGACCAGATTATTAATCTAAAGGACCAGAAAAACACAGAGAAATGACCAGATTATTAATCCGAAGGACCAGAGAAACAGAGAAATGACCAGATTATTAATCTGAAGGACCAGAATAAGAGAAATGACCAGATTATTAATCTGAAGGACCAGAATAAGAGAAATGACCAGATTATTAATCTGCAGGACTGAAGAAAGAGAAATGACCAGATTATTAATCTGCAGGACTGAAGAAAGAGAAATGACCAGATTATTAATCTGAAGGACCAGAGAAAGAGAAATGACCAGATTATTAATCTGAAGGACCAGAGAAAGAGAAATGACCAGATTATTAATCTGAAGGACCAGAGAAAGAGAAATGACCAGATTATTAATCTGATTGTGTGTTCACTGAGCGGAGGAACCCCCTGATGAATTAAATGAAAATGAGATGTGAAGGTGGAATTTGTCACCGTTTGAGCAACGTTTGCAGTTTGTGTATCATCCATGATGGTGACTGTAAATCTGTGATATAATGTGCAGCCCTCACACACACACACACACACACACACACACACACACACACACACACACACACACACATACACACACACACACAGTCTGTCTGTCTGCAGCCAGGAAATGAAGTGCAGCTGAAAACATAGGATGAACATTGAGATGAGAAGAGTCCAAGGACAATAAAGTGAGGAGACGTGCAGAGATGATTTCTGAGATAAAGGAAAAAAAGTGGAGGCAGATTTAACCTGAGATGATATGAAAGTTAGACAGGAGAAGATTTAACCTGAGATATGAAAGTTAGACAGGAGAAGATTTAACCTGAGATGATATGAAAGTTAGACAGGAGAAGATTTAAACATCTGTTGAGTTAAATCTAAAGTCCTTCATAAGCTGCAGAGAGACAGATGAACACAGATCATCTCCATATTTAAGTCACCACAAAAACCAGAGACTGAGAAAGAAGCTGATGACACGTTTCACTCCAAACAAAGACACGGAAATAAATAAATAAAAAATAATATAATAAAAATAAATCCATACCTGTGTTTGTGTTGGTCAACAGTTGTGTTTCTTTTTCATGTTTTTCTGATGGTTTTTCTGCTCGTATGTGTCAGTTTGAAGTTTCTCGTGAAAAAAGGACCAAGATTGATTTAGATGATACTGATAAAACAAAACTGAGTCCAATCAGTTTTTCCTGAAATGACCTGAATGAACCTGTTTCACCTCTCACCTGCTTCACCTTTCACCTGCTTCATCTCTCACCTGCTTCACCTCTCACCTGCTTCATGTCTCACCTGCTTCACCTCTCACCTGCTTCATCTCTCACCTGCTTCACCTCTCACCTGCTTCATCTCTCACCTGCTTCACCTCTCACCTGCTTCACCTCTCACCTGCTTCACCTCTCACCTGCTTCATCTCTCACCTGCTTCACCTCTCACCTGTTTCACCTCTCACCTGTTTCACCTCTCACCTGCTTCATCTCTCACCTGCTTCTGAAATCCCTCTGATCTTGTTTGGATCCAGATTCTCACCTTGGCTTCAGGTCCAGTCCTGTGTTCATTCATCAGGCTGAAGTCCGAGAACCGGGGGGGGACAAAGTCCAGGTCAAGGACATCTGTTCAAAGCATCGGTCCAAAACTCAGGGAAGATTGAGACAGTGAAGGCAGCGTCAGTCAGTGAAGGCAGCGTCAGACAGTGAAGGCAGCGTGAGTCAGTGAAGGCAGCCTCAGACAGTGAAGGCAGCGTCAGTCAGTGAAGGCAGCGTCAGTCAGTGAAGGCAGCGTCGGACAGTGAAGGCAGCGTCGGACAGTGAAGGCAGCGTCGGACAGTGAAGGCAGCGTCAGACAGTGAAGGCAGCGTCGGACAGTGAAGGCAGCGTCAGACAGTGAAGGCAGCGTCNATTATCTACTCTATACAACACTCTATACATTATCTACTCTATACAACACTCTATATATTATCTACTCTATACAACACTCTATAAATTATCTACTCTATACAACACTCTATATATTATCTACTCTATACAACACTCTATACATTATCTACTCTATACAACACTCTATATATTATCTACTCTATACAACACTCTATATATTATCTACTCTATACAACACTCTATATATTATCTACTCTATACAACACTCTACACATTATCTACTCTATACAACACTTAACTTTATCTACTCAATACAACACTCTATACATTATCTACTCTATACAACACTCTATACATTATCTACTCTATACAACACTCTATACATTATCTACTCTAAACATTATCTACTCTATACAACACTCTAAACATTATCTACTCTATACAACACTCTATACATTATCTACTCTATACATTATCTACTCTATACAATACTCTATACATTTTCTACTCTATACATTATCTACTCTATACAATACTCTATACATTTTCTACTCTATACATTATCTACTCTATACAACACTCTACACATTATCTACTCTTTACATTATCTACTCTATACAACACTCTATACATTATCTACTCTATACAACACTCTATATATTATCTACTCTATACAACACTCTACACATTATCTACTCTTTACATTATCTACTCTATACAACACTCTTTACATTATCTACTCTATACAACACTCTATACATTTTCTACTCTATACAACACTCTACACATTATCTACTCTAAACATTATCTACTCCATACAACACTCTTTACATTATCTACTACATACAACACTAAACCTTATTTACTCTTAACAAGAGTCTTTACATTTTGGTCAATTTTCTTCATTCTTCACTTTATCCACATGTTACTCAACTTTAAATATCATTCACACTTAACCATACTCTGAATTATATAATCACTGAACTTTACTCTCTACATTATCATCACTCTTCCACACTTTATTCTTTATTTACACTTTACTCCTCTTTAACATTGTCCTCACTTTGCTCCTTCTTTTTGCATTTTCTTCACTTAACTACACCCCATTGTTTTTATTTTTAATTTAATGACACATTACAAATATTTCGCTACACTCCAACATTATCTTCTTCTTACTCAACTCTCTGAATTATTTGCATTTGGCTACACTTTATACATTATCTTCATTTTACTCCATTCTCTACATTATTTGCACTTTACTACATTCAAATTCTTAACTACACCTCACACATTCTCTACATCGGTTTACTTTTAGCCTGACAAAACAAATATTAAACTACACTCCAAACATTATTTTGATTTTACTCTACTCTCTTCATGATCTACACTTTAAAACATGCTATTCAACTTCTTCATCGACTATCAGCTATGAATTATCTTAAATTTACTATAAAATACATAATCTCATATTTGACTAAAGTCTGTACGTTACCCTCTCTTTACTTCACTTTAAACATTATCCTAAATTTTACGACACTATTCATCGCATAGACTTAAGTTCACTTTTTCATCATCTTCATTTACCACACTGTCCACAACTTACTCCACCTTTAACATCGTCTGCACTTCACGACATTATCTTCACTTTAAACATTATCTTTACTTATTCATATAAATGTCTTTCTATTCTCATAAATCCTGAGCCTGAGCTTCACTCTCCAAATATCTGAGATTATTTACACCGAGCTCAACTCTCTAAATATCTGAGATTATTTACACTGAGCTCCACTCTCTGAATATCTGAGATTATTTACACCGAGCTTCACTCGACAGATCTTAAACATTTTTCACATTTTTTTCAGCCTCTGAAAAAGAAGTTATGTAAGAACAAACATCAGAGCTGCCAATGTGAAACTAACTTCATTCATTTGAAACAATCAGTCTGGTTTTGTCTCTGCATGAGTTCACTAACAGGACAAAACTCCCTGTGTGTGTGTGTGTGTGTGTGTGTGTGTGTGTGTGTGAACAGCTGAGTACATTTTGAGGGCAGTAACCCCCCCCCCTCCAAACCCTGATCCTAAATTACTTCGAAACAGGAGCCGGCGAGTCTGTCTGATTCTGGTCCTTGTGTCTCTCTGGTCCTGGGTCCTGAGTGTCCTGGCTAGTCTTGGTGTCTTAGGTCGTCTTGTCCTAGTCCGTCCTGCCCAAAGACCTCAGGCACACCTAGTCCAAGACATTCATGACCAAGGGACATAACAAGACCAAGACTCAATTCCTAGTAGTTTTCCTCTGAACTCTGACTTTCTGCAGACTCTTCAACTAAAAACAGATCACACTCGTCTGCAGTCTCTGTTGGGGATTAATGAGGGATTATAGAGATTATATACAGGTGTGTGTGTGTGTGTGTGTGTGTGTGTGTGTGTGTGTGTGTGTGTGTGTGTTACAGCAGCATTAAAGCTCTGAAGGAATTTCTTAATCTAACTGAATAATAGAGCTGCACTGTTCCCAAAAGTTACTCTTTTTAAATCATAACGACAACAGGAACTTCAAGATTGATCTAAAGTTTCCTCCTCTGAACTAAAACAGGACTTTGTGCTTGTTCAGCTGTGTTTACACAAACTTACAGAGGATTTCCATTGGTACCATTGGTAGGAGTGGACTCTAGATAGACGAAATTAGTCACACACACATATTTTCGAGTCTCTCAAAGACTCGAGGACTGTGTGTGAACGTAGAAAGTAGGTCACGACGTGACTGTAAAGACCTAAGACTCAGATGAGGAAAGAAAAAGAATCGTCAAAGTTTCTGCAGGAAAAGTGAATCCAACTGTATAAAACAGGAAAGGGATATAAAAAGATATCCAAGGAACTGAGGATGCCAATAAGCAGAGTTTAAACTCTAATGAAGAACACCTTTTACTCCCTAAGACAACTTTGGTTTGGTGCCAGTCCATCTGGTTGTTTGTAAAGTCGATGTTGACTGTCCTTTTAACAAGACCTACGTTTCTTTTTGGGTGTTTATTGAAGTCGACTTTATGTCCTGAGAGACTTTCTTACACCAGACCGACAAAGTTCTACGTGTTAGTCCTCCGTGAACTCCTTTTTACCCCTGAAGAAAGACATTTCTACACAAATGCCACAAAGTTTCCTGCTTACAATACGCCAAACAGCACAGAGACAAGCCTCAAAACTTCTGGAACAAAGTAATTTGGAGTGATGAGAGCAAAAGTGAACTTTTTGTCCACAACCATAAACATTGTTCCATTTGGAGAGGAGTCAACAAGGCCTATGATGAAAGGTCCACCATTCCTACTGTGAAACACGGAGGTGGATCACTGATGTTTTGGGGATGTGTGAGCTACAAAGGCTCAGGAAACTTGGTCCAAACTGATGAATGAAGGATGAATGCAGCATGTTATCAGAAAATACTGGAGGAAAATTTACACTCATCAGCCCAGAAGCTGCACATGAGACGAACTTGGACGTTCACACATGACAATGATCCAAAACACAAGGACAAGTGGACCTGCCATTGGCTACAGCAGGATAAAAGGAAGGTTCTGGAGTGACCATCTCAGTCTCCTGACCTGAATATCATTGAGCCACTCTGGGGAGATCTCAAACCTGCAGTTCATGCAAGACAGAGCAAGAATTTACAGGAACTGGAGGCTTTTTGCCAAGAAGAATGGTCAGTTTTACCATCTGAGAAAATAAAGACCCTCATCCACAACCAGCACAAAAGATTTCAAGCTGTCATTGATGTTAAAGGGGGAAATACACGCTGTTAAGAACTGGGGGAGGGAAACTTTTCATCAGGCTCATTCTGGAAGTTTCTGTTGTAGATTTAAAAAGAGTAAACACAGTTGTTTGTAAATAAATGTCTTCACCAACCACGAACCATGAGAGACAGAAAAGTATCAAAAATCCTGCTGAGGTTTGTGAACTTATGAGAACAACTGTATTTATAGAATTTGTATATACTTTAGTTCACTTAGCTAATTTATATTCATTACACTTTAACGTCTGGATTATTTAGATCTTTGTGTTGTGTCCTCTCATCTTTGTACCAAGAACTTTGCTGTAGAACTGAAATATCAGCTGCAGTCTGACCTTATGTGTGTGTGTGTGTGTGTGTGTGTGTGTGTGTGTGTGTGTTTCATTAATTACCAGATTACACTGGTGTGTGATAAACACACATTCACCCTCTTGTTAGACTCACAGCAAACATTCCTCTGAACATCTGAACAAACTGACAACAATCCTCTGCAACCGTTGGCCCTATGCAGAGAACACACACACACACACACACACACACACACACACACACACACACACACACACACACACACACACACAAACACACAGATCTGAGCCTGCTCTGTGTAGCTGGATATTAACTCTGGGTTACTGTGGGATTCTCAGTCTGGATTGGAGCGTGCTCACAGGAAAGGGGCGGGGTTTGCAGTGTTTGACCAATCAGAAACAGGGATGAGCCCCTGATCTGAGCTGCGTCTCTTTCTCAGGCTATTACAGGTAAACACAGGTAAACACAGGTAAACACGAGTAAACACAGGTAAACACAGGTAAACACAAGTAAACACAGGTAAACACAGGTTATTACAGGTAAACACAGGTAAACACAAGTAAACAAAGGTAAACACAGAAGGTGTTAGAAAAGTTACCTCTTTGCAGATTTCAGCCTCTCACCAGTTTAACCAGCTCCACCAGAACCTTCCACTGGTCGTCTGATGGTCGGGCAGCCCTCAGTTGTTGCTGTTGTTGCTGCTGTTGTTGTTGTTGTTGTTGTTGTTGTTGTTGTTGTCATTTCTGTTGTTGTTGTTGTTGTTGTCGTCGTTGTCATTTCTGTTGTTGTTGTTGTTATTGTTGATGTTGTTGTTGTCATTTCTGTTGTTGTTGTTGTTGTTGTTGTTGTTGTCTTCGTTGTCATTTCTGTTGTTGTTGTTGTTGTTGTTGTTGTTGTTGTTGTTGTTGTTGTTGTTCCTGTCGTTGCTGTTGTTGTTGTTGTCGTTGCTGTTGTTGTTGTTGTTGTTGTTGTTGTTGTTGTTGTTGTTGTTGTTGCTGGAGGATTACCTCGTTGTCAATCATCCATCAGAATATTATCTCAGAAATCGTTCCTCTGTGTCAGCAGCTCGTCTCCATGTTTGGCTCCAGAGGGTCTTTAAAGTTCCTGCGGGGGCTGGTCCTGGTCCTGGACCTGGTCCTGCTGGTCTCCCTACCCCCCAGCCTGTCGGCCCCCCAGGGAGAACCTGAGGACGTGTTTGACCTGGAGAACTATGACCTGACCAATGAGATGGACTGGGAGAACTTAGACGCCAACATTTACGGGGACGGCTACGACTACGAAGACCTGGACCAGGAGGTGAGTGTGTGTGTGTGTGAGTGTGAGTGTGTGTGTGTGTGTGTGAGTGTGAGTGTGTGTGTGTGTGTGTATCAGAGTGAGTTAAAGTCAGTGTTACGTGTTTCGTTTGATCCCCAAAGAGCTTGTTACAGATTTCCTCAGAAAAATGTTTGATCGTCAGTTTTCTGGTTTGAAGAATTTTTTTTTCATAAATAAACTTTATTCTATAGTAACAGTGAGTTTTTCCCTGGATCTGGGTCTGGGTGAGGGTCTGGGTCTGGATCTGGGTCTGGGTGAGAGTCTGGATCTGGG
>RPOG01006079.1:13347-18347 GCA_008086565.1 Thalassoma bifasciatum
GTTGCTGTTGTTGTTGTTGTTGTTGTTGTTGTCGTTGTCGTTGTTGTTGTTGTTGTTCCTGTCGTTGCTGTTGTTGTTGTTGCTGTTGTCTCCGTTGTTGTTGTTGTTGTCGTTGTTGTTGTTGTTGTTCCTGTCGTTGCTGTTGTTGTTGTTGTCGTTGCTGTTGTTGTTGTTGTTGTTGTTGTTGTTGTTGTTGTTGTTGTTGTTGCTGGAGGATTACCTCGTTGTCAATCATCCATCAGAATATTATCTCAGAAATCGTTCCTCTGTGTCAGCAGCTCGTCTCCATGTTTGGCTCCAGAGGGTCTTTAAAGTTCCTGCGGGGGCTGGTCCTGGTCCTGGACCTGGTCCTGCTGGTCTCCCTACCCCCCAGCCTGTCGGCCCCCCAGGGAGAACCTGAGGACGTGTTTGACCTGGAGAACTATGACCTGACCAATGAGATGGACTGGGAGAACTTAGACGCCAACATTTACGGGGACGGCTACGACTACGAAGACCTGGACCAGGAGGTGAGTGTGTGTGTGTGTGAGTGTGAGTGTGTGTGTGTGTGTGTGAGTGTGAGTGTGTGTGTGTGTGTGTATCAGAGTGAGTTAAAGTCAGTGTTACGTGTTTCGTTTGATCCCCAAAGAGCTTGTTACAGATTTCCTCAGAAAAATGTTTGATCGTCAGTTTTCTGGTTTGAAGAATTTTTTTTTCATAAATAAACTTTATTCTATAGTAACAGTGAGTTTTTCCCTGGATCTGGGTCTGGGTGAGGGTCTGGGTCTGGATCTGGGTCTGGGTGAGAGTCTGGATCTGGGTCTGGGTCTGGGTCTGGGTGAGGGTCTGGGTGAGGGTCTGGATCTGGGTCTGGGTCTGGGTCTGGGTGAGGGTCTGGGTGAGGGTCTGGATCGGGATCTGGGTCTGGGTCTGGGTCTGGGTCTGCAGACAGAGAACAGATTGTCTTAGACCTGAACTAGAATAATCCAAAAATCAAGCGTTGTCTTTCTCTCTCTTCTTTGTTGGACAGGTGGAGGTCGGCCCTTTAACTCCAGACTCCGCCCCCTCCCTGCCAGAGTCCACACCTGAGCCACAGGAGGAGCTGACCCCACCAACACAGCCTCACCTGCCCACCCACCCACCATCCCCCCCCACTTTGGACTTTAAGGGACCAGGCCTGTTTGGACCCCAAACTGGTTTTGGTTCGTTACAGCAACTCATGATCACAGAGTCACAGGGTCACAGGGTCAAAGGGTCACAGAGTCACAGGGTCACAGGGTCACAGAGTCACAGGGTCACAGAGTCACAGGGTCAAAGGGTCACAGGGTCACAGGGTCACAGGGTCACAGGGTCACAGGGTCACAGGGTCACAGGGTCACAGGGTCACAGGGTCACAGGGTCACAGGGTCACAGGGTCACAGAGTCACAGAGTCACAGAGTCACAGAGTCACAGGGTCACAGGGTCACAGAGTCACAGGGTCACAGGGTCAAAGGGTCACAGAGTCACAGGGTCACAGGGTCTAGGGGTCACAGGGTCAAAGGGTCACATAGTCACAGGGTCACAGAGTCACAGGGTCACAGGATCACAGGGTCACAGGGTAACAGTGTCACAGGGCCTCAGGGTCACAGGGTCACAGGGTCAGACTGTGGGTCTTGTTCTCGATGCTTCTGTGGATCAGCACTGAAGCTCCGCCCCTCCCTCACCTGCAGGTATGCCCACCTGTCTGCTGTGTGTGTGTCTCAGTGGGAGTGTTTACTGTGATGACGCTGGACTGGACCAGGTCCCGCCCCTCCCCAAAGACACCGCCCACTTCTACGCCCGCTTCAACCGGATCAGACACGTGAAGAACACGGACTTCATCAACCTGAGTCAGGAAACTGTTCTTACCTGTTCTCACCTGTTCTCACCTGTTCTCACCTGTTTTCACCTGTTCTCACCTGTTCTCTCCTGTTCTCACCTGTACAGAGAGAGCCTTAATTCATGATTTCACCTATTTTTGCTCTTAAGAGTATGCGCCAGAACAGACACACCTGTAGAACCTGCAGAATCTTTATCTGTTTCAGGTGAAACAGGTGTGACAGGTATGACAGGTGTGACAGGTAAAACATGTGTAACAGGTGGGCCTGAACACATGCATGTGTGTGTGTTTGTGTGTGTTTCAGAGCAGCTGCGGTCCATCGACCTGACCGGTAACCAGATCTCAGGGATGGACGAGGACGTGTTGGCGTCTCTGTCTCACCTGCAGGACCTGGTGTTACCTGACAACCAGCTGCAGGTGTTACCTGAGCTGCCACGCTCAATGAGACTCATCGACGTGAGAAACAACCGTCTGAGCAGCCGAGGTCTGCACGCCGAGGCTTTCAAGGTGAGAAGACAGGTGACAGTTGACAGGTGACAGGTGACGAAAAAGGTGACAGGTGACAGGTGACGAATAAAGGTGACAGGTGACAGGTGACAGGTGACAGGAAACAGGTGACAACAATGGGTGACAACAACAGGTGACAGGACACAGGTGACAGGACACAGGTGACAGGAGACAGGTGAGAGGTGACAACAACAGGTGACAGGTGACAACAACAGGTGACAGGTGACAGGAAACAGGTGACAGGTGACAACAACAGGTGAAAGGTGACAGGTGACAGGAGACAGGTGACAGGTGACAGGAGACAGGTGACAGGTGACAGGAGACAGGTGACAACATCAGGTGACAGGTGACAACAACAGGTGACAGGTGACAACAACAGGTGACAGGAGACAGGTGACGACAACAGGTGACAGGAGACAGGAGACAGATGACTGGAGACAGGAGACAGGTGACAGGTGACAGGAGACAGGAGACAGGAGACAGGAGACAGGTGACAAATGGCTTACCTGAGACTGTGAGCTTACTCCCAGTTGGTCTAGACTGAGCATGCGCAGTTTAAAAAACCCTTTTAACTATTTTTACTCAGTTTATCGACAGAAAACTTGATTAATGTGTCAGTGTTGTATTTTTTCTGTCATTCTTGTTGTTGTATTTGTCTGGTTGTTGCTCTTTATGTCATTGTTGCTGTTGTTTTTGTAGTTGTGGTTGCTGTTTTTGTTGTTGATGTTGTTTTTCCGGCAACAGAGCGCCCTCAGGTGGACACGCTCAGGTATCACAGCTGTTTCTTTCTCTGCAGGACTTGAGTCACCTGGAGTTCCTCTACCTGTCCAACAATCACCTGGATTATATTCCCGGGCCCCTTCCCCTGAGTCTGAGAGTGTTACACCTGCAGGTACACACACACACACACACACACACACACACACACACTAATAATTAAATAAATGAGTGAGTTTCTCGTGTTTTTTCTCCATCAGAACAACAACGTCCAGTCTCTGCACGAAGACGCCTTCTGTAACCGCGGCGACAGAAACTTCATCCGCAGGAACCTGGAGGACATTCGTCTGGATGGAAACCCGCTGGACATCAACCTGTTCGCCTCCTCGTACACCTGTCTGCCCCGCCTACCTGTGGGGGGGCACTGACAGCAAAGAGTGAATCTTCAGTTTGTTTGAAAGTTTCAACATTGAATCAGTTTGATGTGAAAGTGATTAAAAAAAAGAAAAACACAGACCTGTAGAGTTCAGACATGTTCAGGTGTTTACAGAGACGAACTTTAGTAACCTTTGCTGTCTGTGGGGGGGGGTCAGATGGTTAAATAAGTGATGACAGGATCAACATGAACACCTTCACCTGGGACAGAGTTTCTTCTTTTTTTTGGGGGGGGGGGCATGTTTGAGTCTGAAATCACTTTAATTCCTTCAAACTTTTTTTGAACATTCATGTGATTTGTTGAATCAGAATCTAAACACTGAAAACTGAATCTCAACATTTATTCTGATGTTTTTACTTCTTCACCTAAAGCTGTAAAGTGCTGTAAAGTGCCGTAAAGTGCCGTAAAGTGCTGTGAATGTTTCTGCACATTAAATAATTTTCTAAACTAAGTTTTTCTGAACTCTCCATCTTCATCCCCTCTCAAATGATTTTATGTTTTCATTATTTTACATCTCCCTGACATGAAATCAGACGTCACTGCTCTTTCAGATTATTCCAGAAAAACAACAGACTGAGCTCAAACTGAACGGACACATGACACATGAACCAAAGAAGTTTAACAGTTTAACCCTTTAATGAGAAACACATCAGAAAGACACAGCAAGCAGCTCAGGGTCAAAGGTCACAGCTGATCAAGGTCAAAGGTCACAGCCCACCAGGGTCATCAGAGCTGATCAGGATTTCCTCCCCAGACTTTAATGAAAGCTGAAATTACAGAAACGAGGATTCACTGTAAAAATACACAAACACACACACACACACACACACACACGCACACACACACACACACACACACTGACCTGTCTTCAGCTGTGTTGCTGCTGTGATTCCCTTCATTCATCTGTAGGGGGCGCTGGTTCGTTGCCTGGTTGGAGTCTGCAGAGAAAAGCTCCACGTTTCCAAACAGGCTGCCCTGGCGCTGAGACAAGATACACACAGGTGAGTTGTACAGGTGAGTTTCACAGGTGAGTTTCACAGGTGAGTTTCACAGGTGAGTTTCACAGGTGAGTGTTACAGGTCAGTTACAATTATAAGTATATATTTATAAAATTATATTTATGATAAAACCTGTGAAGATAAACTGTTTTTAAAAGCTTCAGCCCTTTGAAATAAATTAATGGTCAGTTATTTCTTTATAGTTTTATTTGTTAGTTTTATGCTGCACTTCTCCTGGTAGCAGCTGAGTGGCAGCTCTGGACAATTAACTCTGTTTTAATTTATATTTAAAATTTATAAGTTTCTTTTTGTGAACTACTGAGTTTTTCTGTCAAAGTGTCTGTGGGGAGAAGAGTTTATTGTGTCTCTAATAAAGTGAAATATATCAGGTTTTTATTCTGAAATGGTGTCTGTAATAAAGTGATATAATTCATGCTTTTACTCTGAAAATCGTGTCCGTCGCCTCCTCGATGGCTCGCTCCATCTCCTCCTCCGTGACCAGGT
>RPOG01006079.1:23347-26648 GCA_008086565.1 Thalassoma bifasciatum
TGGGATCCACAGGCTGCAGATAAACAACAGATCAACACAGTTAACAGGGTGGTGACCGGTCAGCAGCTGGTTTAGGTTAGTTATCAGCAGGTAGGTTAGGGTTATCAGTCAGCAGGTAGGTTAGGGTTAATAGTTATCAGCTAAGCTAAGGTAAGTAGTTAACAAAAAGGTAAGGGTTTTTAGTTATAAGGTTAAAGTTAAAAGTTAGTAGTTATCAGATTAGGGTTCAAAGTAAGTAGTTATCAGGTTAGGGTTCAAAGTTAGTAGTTATCAAGTTAGGGTTCAAAGTTAGTAGTTATCAGGTTAGGGTTCAAAGTTAGTAGTTATCAGGTTAGGGTTCAAAGTAAGTAGTTATCAGGTTAGGGTTCAAAGTTAGTAGTTATCAGGTTAGGGTTCAAAGTTAGTAGTTATCAGGTTAGGGTTCAAAGTAAGTAGTTATCAGGTTAGGGTTCAAAGTTAGTAGTTATCAGGTTAGGGTTCAAAGTAAGTAGTTATCAGGTTAGGGTTCAAAGTAAGTAGTTATCAGGTTAGGGTTCAAAGTGAGTAGTTATCAGGTTAGGGTTCAAAGTAAGTAGTTATCAGGTTAGGGTTCAAAGTTAGTAGTTACCAGGTTTGTCCCTCTGATTCACCAACTTTAGTTAATTGTGACTGTAGCAGTTTGGATCGTTAGTCTCTGGAGCTGATCGGTCGTTAGTGTGATCCTGAGATCACCTGGGACAGATTCATCTGTCGTCAGTAAACTTTGGTGCTTCACTGTGATTGGTTGAGCCCTGCAGCTGACAGGTAACATGCTCAAACCTGTTTATGTCGCTGTGCTGCTCAGGACGTGCTAAGGTGTGTGTGTGTGTGTGCGTTTGTGTTCAAATCATGTGTGTGTGTCATGCATCATGCAACCGTTCGGTGACGGTGGTGAGGTCACACAGGTGCAGCGGGTGCAGCAGGTGCAGCAGGTGGATAGTTACAGCGCAGCCGTGGAGACAGTAAAGTCCTCCAGAGGAGACCAAAGCAGCCTGTGGAGAAGACACACACAGGAAGTGATGTCACAGGAAAAACAAGACAACCGTGACGGTGCAACTTAAAAAAGAGAAACGTGAGGATGTGAAGGTGGGCGGAGTCACAAAAGAGTGAACGAGTAAACACGAAAGAAGGGGGTGCGTTGATTCAGTCGGCCGGTATGTATAACCTCATCACTGAGGACAGGAAGTCATGTGACTCACATCAATCTCACTCAGAATGACGTCAACCACGCTCCCGATGACGATCACAAAATCAAACACGTTCCATGGGTCTCCAAAGTAGCCCTGAAACAAACAAAGGACAGAGCTGAGGTCATCAATGAATCAACCAACCAACCAACCAACCAACCAACCAACCAACCAACCAACAAACCAACACACCAACCAACCAACCAACCAACAAACCAACCAACCAACCAACCAACCAACCAACCAAACAACCAATCAACCAACCAACCAACAAACCAACAAACCAACCAACCAACCAACCAACCAACCAACAAACCAACCACCATCCCATTAACCAACACACAAACCAACCAACAAACCAACCACCATCCCATTAACCAACACACCAACCAACAAACTAATCATACATTCTGTTTTGTGAAGAAAGGTGATTGCATGTGGTTAAATTTGATTACATGTGATAGAATATAATAAAATATGAGACATGATAAAATGTGATAAAATGTTATTTAATATGATTGAATGTGATTAAATGTTATTTAGTATGATTAAATGTGATAAAATGTTATTTTAAATGATTTAATGTGATTTAATGTTATTTTATATGATTAAATGTTATTCTATATGATTAAATGTGATTAAATCTGATCAAATGTGATGAAATGTGTGTTGGAAGCCGCTGACTGACCTTTGCTTTAAAGGCCATGAGCTTCAGGATCATCTCCACGGTGAAGAGGACGGTGAAGATCACGTTGAGCATATTCGCCAGGTCATCCACATGATCTGACTGCTTACAGTGCTGGGACAGGTAACAGGACAGGTAACAGGACAGGTAACAGGACAGGTAACAGGACAGGTGACAGGTTACACAGGTTCATTCATCAAAAAATCTCAGAGGCCTCAGATTACACATTTAAAATCCTGAACAACAAGAAACTGCATCAGGGAAAATTACTGCTCTTGAATAATCCATGTAAAGTCAGATAATCTGAAGTGCTGTTTGATAATCTGATATTAACCTGTTTGTTGTGGATGATCTATGAAAGCATCTGTCCTCAAAAACATGTAAAATTTTTAGAGACCTTTAAATGTGTTTGATATGTTAAGTATGTTGGGGTGTGTGTGTGTGTGTGTGTGTGTGTGTGTGTGTGTGTGTGTGTGTGTGTGTACCTGCATCCCCAGACACATGGTGTTGAGCATGATGAGCAGGAACATCAAATATTCAAAGTAACAGGAAGTGACGATGTACCACACCTGGTACTGATACGGGTTCTTGGGGATGTAACACCTGAGGGGGCGGGCCTTCAGAGCGTACTGCACACACTGACGCTGAGGGGGGGGGCACAGGTGACAGGTGAGACTCTGTCAGGTGGTAGCTACTGACACACACACACACACACACACACACACACACACACATACTGTGCCCACCAGCACTCAATGACAATGTCAGAGACAATCATAACAGGACATCAAGAGTTGTGAGTGTGTGTGTGTGTGTGTGTGTGTGTGTGTGTGTGTGTGTGTGTGTGTGTGAATACCTGGTTCTTGTCCAGCTCACAGTTCTTGTACTCTTGCTCTCCCTGCTCCTGGAAAGTGACGATGACAAAGCCCACGAAGATGTTCATCATGAAGAAGGCGATGAGGATGAGGTAGATGATGAAGAAGATGGAGATCGCCACTCTGTTGTTGTAGACGGGACCACGGTCCTCCATGTGAGAGTCTATGGCCTTATACAGGAGTCTACAACAACAACAACAACAACAACAACAACAACAACAACAACAGGTGAGAGACTATGGCTTTATACAGGAGTCTACAACAACAACAACAACAACAACAACAACAACAACAACAACANATCAATCACAGAGGGACAGGCATCACTAATCAACCTCAGAGGGACAGGCATCACTAATCAATCACAGAGGGACAGGCATCACTAATCAATCACAGAGGGACAGGCATCACTAATCAACCTCAGAGGGACAGGCATAACTCGTCAATCACAGAAGGACAGGCATCACTAATCAATCACAGAGGGACAGGCATAACTAATCAATCACAGAGGGACAGGCATCACTGTTCACCCTCAG
>RPOG01006080.1:0-15467 GCA_008086565.1 Thalassoma bifasciatum
AATGGAAATTAAAAATACAGTGGCATTATTTTATACTTGAACCTTTTTAAATAAAACATTCTTTGCAAATAAAAATAATTTTAAAGCTGTTGAGAAATGTAAAAAACTTTTGTCCTGTAATTTTCACCTTGTCAAATGTCAGGGTGGTGCAACCGTAACATTAGACTTTTATTTTAAAGTGAAGAGAATAAAACAGGAAACAGGAAACTGCATCAGCCAGAGGAGCCCAAATGACATTTGTGACCAAGTGGAAAAGTTTGTAGATTTCTCTGAAATACTGATAAAATCATTGGTGACTGGAACAATTTCCATGTCAGGTGGTACAACCAATGTAATAATGTGAAATGTTATTTTAACATCAAATTATTTATCTTATTCACAAATAAAAGAAATGAAACACACAAAATGAAAATGTATGAGTCACTAAAGACACTTGAGAGATACTTGCCAATAATTTCACACAGAAAAAATAACAGGAACATATAAATATATTTTCATATATTTGGTTGCACCACCTGACATTTTTGGGTGCTCAAATTAAAGATACTAAAAAACAATGAACCTAAAAACTTTGAAATGTTGGTCAACTACTGAAATCTGTTAGAAAACATAATTCTTCTCTCAGAAATATGTTTTTATCCATTTTCAAAGAACTTTTTAAAAATACGCTTTTAGACCCTCTTTTTGTCATTGACCGATATGTGAAAATTCTGCATTCTTGATTACCTCAAGCAGAACAAATCATGAAAGTGCCAAAAATGTACCTTGGCTCTCAAAAATTATCCCTTTATTTGCTGCGCTGAACTGGCAGAAACCAGCATCCATAGGAGTGACCTTTTGCTAAGTCGTGCCCTCCCCCCATTCACTCAGACAAACAGTGAACAGGAGGCATTGATGACTTTTAGCGCCATGCACATCACATACCATTGAGAGGTCACCAAAAGAGTCAGAGGGATAAATTGATCATTTTATCATTGAGAAGTTCGAGAAAAAGCTTCAGTTACAGGACAAAGTTTACAGGTCCCAGTTGGGCTGAACGGTTTCAGGAAAATATCTTATTGCGATTTTTCTGGCAGATACAGCGATTTCAATTCGATTCACAATTTTCTTTAAATCAAACTTATGTGAAATTTTCACAATTTAAAGTCAATTTACAAACTTGATAGAAAATTACATACCGTCAAAAGCTTTTACTCTAATGCAAGAATGAAAACTGAAGGTAAGAACTGTTTCCGACTTTGAGATAAAAGGTCAATATTTTAATATGAAAAGTGGAAATTTGGAGAAATAAAGACAAAATTAATTTTAGGGGAAAATTTACCCTTGTTGAAAGGGTTTATAAACCCTTTCAACAAAATCCACAAAAAGTATTGCTTTATCATTTCTTTCATTAAATAATTCTTGTATCACATTTGACACACTGGGCAATTTTGTGTACTATTTTGTCTTTTTATTTAAGTTTTTTTTTAGTAAATATGCATTTATTTCATGCAGGAAACACTTTTTGAAAAAAAAGAAGGTACTTTTCGATGCTATTTGTACTGCAACCTCGTCAACATCAAGCAATGATTTTCCTGAAAATACTTGAGTGGATGATTTCATGAGAGCAGATGTTTTGAAAAGGGTCAAAATACAACTTCAGCTGACTGTAGTGTTCAGACAATCCTTAAGGTGGTAGAATATGTTTTTCAAATATTTTTAACAGGTTTTTAAACAAACTATTTATCATGTCGATGAGATAGGGGTCTTTGAACTTAGCAAATATGATACATTTGGCTATAAAGGGTTAAAAATACACCCCTTCGCCCAGCCTCTCAGGATACCTTATGTCAGAACTGCATGCACGCCATGAACCCAGTTTAACCATTTTAAAACTTAAAATCGGAGAAAAATAAACAAAAAAACAGAAAGAAAACTGACTTTCTGCCATGCATTTCAACGGGCATCCAGGCAGGGAATGTCCAAGTGTATGGAAATGGTTATACACACTGTGATACGGCTCACATGTGAAGGTGTAACCTAGCCATAGGTCATGTTACTGTAATACAACTACAGACTATTTAGGGAGAGCAAATGAGAAAATTTTGTGATTTTGGACACCTCTCTCTCTCTCTCTCTCTCCATCTCGCTCTCTCTTACTTCTCTTTCTCTCTGATGGAGGAAACTGTTCCCTGTTATTTCTGACTTTCAGGAAGTGCTGCCTTTTGTTCAGAACCGGCAGGGATGTAGGTCAAATTAGCAGACACTGCTGTGTGTTAGTGAGTGTGTATTAGCTTCAAAGTGTGAATTAGGTCTTAATGGACAACGCAGAGACTGGGCGTTCACTTATGTACAGTTATTTTTAAGTTTGTGTTAATGTTCATGGGTGTATTAAAATTTTATGCCTGTAATAGCAAATGCATGGCCCTATGCTGCATGTGTGTGTTTTATGGAGGAGATAAAGTAGAAATAGATTCAGGGTTAATGGAAGGTGGTTTCAGCAGTAAAGTCCGTTTGACAACAGGGTAAGAGCGGGCTGTTTATAGGCCTCCATTAACCCTCAATTGTAGTTGCCACTTCTTTTATGCAAACTTAGTGTGCTCACTTTGAATCTTGGCTCTCATTAACTTTTTTTGTGTGTTAATTTCCTGAGTGTGACAGTATCTTGGCAGACAAAAGCAAATGATTTGAAGCAGGAACAGTCTGCAAATGCTCAAATGGCGCAATCAGAAATAAATGCAAAGTCCCAAAACAAAAGAAACAGAGGAAATTAAAAACATGGTGGAAAAAGCAACTGCAGTAAAAGCAAAATGCATCAAATACAGAAATTATGCAAAGTCATAATGCACAAAGCAGAACACAACAACAAAAGTAAAAAGCTGTAAATTAAGATTTCAAATTCGACCCTTTGATATACAAAACGACACCAGTGTAATAGTTTAAGCAGAGTTTTCAGGTGCATTTCTAAAATTTCCATGTAAAAAGGGGAAATCAGATGAAGTTTACTTACTTAGTCTACTTTATGTAGTTACAAATTTTAGTCCAGTAAAATAATTCATTCAAAATTCTTCATCTGGCCAAATGTATCATATCTTTGTCTCAATAGATTTCTAGAATTTCAACCATGAAGACCAATCGTAATTTGGTTGTTTTCTGGCTACATTGCAGTTTGCTGTATTTTCGTACTTTGCTGCAATATAACACAAAACAAAGCTCATACAAAACTGAAACTTAAGTCTGTGTTGTTACCCATGACTGACACGATATGCTGGCAACCTTTAACCTCCTCTTTTAATACACAAACACGCATATGCAGGAGTTTTCTGAATGGGCAGGAGATTGTGATGCTCACCGCGAGAGGAGCACCAGCAGAGAGTGAGAGAAGTGAAACGAAGAACATAATTACATTCTGATGTCAAAATTATGTACCTGACAGTTTATACTGGATGGTCACTACATAGTAATTTCAATCATCTGACATGCAACAAAGTGAAATAAAGTATATTAGATACATCGCCCACCCCTACAATGAAGCTGATGGGACAGAGAAAAGCACCAGGCCCTCAATTTGTTATGTAGGTAGTAAGGCAGCAGAGTTTGGTATGAAGGAGTAAGGTCAGAGTGAGGTTGGGAGTGTGAGGCATAATTTTCTTGCACCTCAGGAGACATGAGTGGGGTTTCTATGAGGCTTCCCTGCGAGCTAGCGTTAACAGCTAATGGCGTTTTGTTGCCAACATGCCCATGTCCTCTGAGCTCATGCACCTGGCCGAGTCAGCTGATTCTGCTGCTAGCTGAGCAGCTAACCAAGGAGTATAGCTGGAGGAATCCACACTCAGCTGCTAGTTGAATTGCTGTGTTTGGCTCCAAGCGTCCCTGTGGTGCCACTAACTCCTGTTCGGGTAATTGGGAAATGATTGTACCTGACATCCCTCTGACTCTCTCCCATCCCTTAGGTGTACTCTTCATCCCCAGTGTTACAGTCCAGAACAGATTCACAGTGATGTTCTTGATGCAGTATGAATAAATGATTGTGTTTAGTTTTGGTCAGTTATTAAAAGAACCAGATTCCACATTCCTTCCCAGAAACTAAACCTGTTTGAACATTCCCACTTTTCCAAGTAACACATATTCCCTGGGCCTGATATCTGATTTTCTGATGGTTGGAAGCTCCTGTGTTTGTTTGACATCAGGTAGTTGCTAGCTGAAGGGTCAACTGAGATACATAGCTGATCTAAGCTTCACTTAGCAGGGGGAAGCCCAGTGACATGTAACAGGTGTCCAGTGCAACCCAAGAGTGATAGAGCCAAAGCTCCAGCAGTAGCTTTGTGTAGAGGAAATGGGTTTAGCAAGGATGATGGGGCAGAAAAAAAAAAGAAATTTCAAAGTGCTACAAAGACATTGTAGAGAACAGAGCCAGACAGGTCGGCAAATAGAAGGTGAAAAGCACTCACAACTGTTGACTGGTTTCCCGGGCATGGCAGCGCCTGGTGATAACTTGCTGGAAAAAAAAAATGACAGGAAAATAGTAAGGCATAATAAATTTTGTCAAAATTGTGGACTGAGGAAGCAGCAAACAGACAGAGCCAGCTTCTTTTCCTTCTTCTATCAAAGGACACAGTCACTAACCTTGTGGGATGTAAAGGAAAGTGATACGATCAGTAGTGCAATGTATTACTTTTGGCAGTGAGTGATTAGTTAAGACATCACTTACTTTTAAAAAGAGTTACGAGTAATAAGTATTACTTTTTCAATAAGGGGCCCAATACTGCTGAGGTGCACCCTATAGCTGCAAGAAAGGAAGCTCAAAGCCTCAATCAGCTTCATAACTCTGCATCAGTAACAGACGAAGCGGGTGACAAAGCAGAGACAACGTCCATGACTACAGTCTGTGGTTACAGCGAGCCATCTTGATGTTCTGCAATCAGGGTTACACTGAGCAGGCTTTGTGAAATGAATAAATTCAAAGCATCATTTTTGTTTGAAGAAAAGAAAAAACAATGTTTCGAAACAGTTTCTACGGTGATGTCTACAAGAATGGACTAAACCATCCATTTTATCCAAGCCAAAACCAAAGAATATTTGTTCATCTGCTTTCAAAATGAACATTTTTAAAACAGATGCAGATTAATTTTCTGACTTTAAATAGACTAGTTTTTGCTATTCAAGCCGGCTGTAAACTTTCCAACTTTCCCAAACAGATGGACACCATGCCCTTAACAAATGTGCTCCCACTGTCCTCTATTTCTCATGCTTCCCATTCACATCTTTGCATATTTCATGAGCAAGACTGCTTTAGAAAAAGAGAGGAATGCTCTCAGTGGTAATAAAAAAAGATATATGCCATTCTGACTTCCAGTCCAGGGGCTTGAGAAAAGGTAACCTCAAATATGGGCAGGTACTGCAGGATTTAAACAGCATCTGTCAGGAGTGAGACACTGCACAAATGAAAACAGTGCCCCAAACACTGCCAACAGCTCTGATGCTGTAAAGCTGAAAGGTGTTATAATAATACTTTAACTTTATCCCTCCTGGCTTTTCAGAGTGATACAATTCAAACAGTGAAGTATCAATCTTGCATTGGACAGCCTTCTTTCCCCCTCCATATCTGCCCCCGTGCAGCATGCAGGCCATGACACCCATGTTATTTCCCCTCGGTCCATCTCAGGCCAACAGGACACAGAGAGAGCTGTGTTTTGTCTGCAGGGACACAAGTGTGAGTAAATGGGTCAGAGCATCAAAGCGACCCGGGTTTAAACTTAGCTTTATCTGGGTCAGAGTGATTGATTAGAGTAAAGAGGGTCTTAAGGAACAGAGAGGGAAATCAGGCACAAAGCACCCCCCCGCTCCTCACCGGAGACAGGAAGATATGTGCGCGATAGAGAGGAGGAAAATCTGAGCAAGAAAAGTTGAATGTTTGCCGGGATTTGCAGTGGGAGCAGCAGAGACTGTTGGGAAAAAGAAATGATGGAGGAGGCCGCAATAAACGGAAAACTGCATGGTGTAAATTAATTAATGAGAGAGGTACAAAAAGGAACAAAGAGAGATTGGAGACAGGAAAGAAACAAGATTCTACGTCTTCAAAGAATGAGGGGGTGAAGGAGACAGGGGAAATGATAAAATCAGGATAGATGATAAGCCCGGTCAGACTGGAGAAGGAAGAAAAGAAGATGAAGAAGAAATGGGAGTGATACGGAGATAGAAAACAATTGACTGAGGGAAGACTCAGATGAGTGACGGATAAGAAAATGGGGAATGGAAAGAGATGAAGAGAACAAGAGAGGGACTATCTTTAGAGTGAGAGCGACGGATAAGGTTGCTGTTTGAAATAAGAACGACAAAGTGGTCTATTTAAAGAACAGAAAGAAAGATAAAAGGTGGAAAAATGAGAAAAATCAGGAATAAAAAAGAAAGGGAACAGAGTCAGAGAAAGTACAGGGCCAAAGATGGAAAACACCGACAGAAAAGCTGCAGGAGGAAAGACAAAGGGAAATCATGCCGGTAGCAATTCTGAGTTGAATGGAGCTTTACTTGCACCAGTGGGACAGGCAGGGGTCACACACACGCACACACACGCGCACACAAACACACACACACACACACACACACACACACACACACACACTTAATGAAGCAGAGATCTGAGCACTTATTCTTGTTCATGTGATAGATTCACACATCTTGTCGGACTCACATATATATACTGTAACAAATAGGAGAGCACAGGGTCCTTTGGGGAAGTCAAGGCCATACATACACACACACGCACACACACACACAAAGATATATAGACAGAGAGTAATTCAAAGATGCTCCAAAGAATAATGCATCACTGCCTCCCTCTTTATATCATACAAAGCATCAACAGCTGCTGCTCTGCACTCTGCACTTCTATGATGATAAGAAACAAGAATGAAAGAGGATATCAAAGATGGCCTTATCAAGAGCTCATTAATATAGAACTGGCTTTTACAGCTCTTTCATGGCTACATGAAAAGAGAGAAAGAAAAAATGTTATCAATTTTTTTTTTCATCTTCTGTACTTAAAACTAGTGTTTCTCAAATTGTGGTATGGGGACCAATAGTGGTCTGCCAGCTCCTCCTAATGGTCGGCCATGACCATGATTGAATTGTGTGGTTTTTTAATGGAACATTAAAAAAAAACAAAGGGAAAGAAGACAAAGAGGCAAATTCACTGGGACTCGCAACATTTTTTTAAAAATGGTCAGGCTACCGTTACTCCATTAACAAGCCTACAGGCTAATCATCATGTACCGTGGCTGAAAGGCTGGGTTACGCTTTTTGCACGATAAGATGCACAGAAATGAGACACAAGGAATCAGCATGAGAGAAGTCGTGTGGATTTTATACCCTTTATCACTTGGCATCCACCTGCAACCATTGGCAACTGTTGGCGTCTGTTGCCAAACTGCAGGGGACAGTGAATCACAAACACTTGTCTCCCAGAGCACTAAGACAGGGCAGTAAAAAGGAAATCAAACAATGCATTGGACACCTCGACACCGGCCAAGAGAAGGTGCAACGGCGAGTTGAATCAGCCACATTGAGCACTGTGGACCCCATGGCAGCTAACGTTAGTGCCAAATTCTAGAAGTACCAGTGCCAGTGATGTATGATGGAAGTTTGTGATACATAAGTTTACCATCTGGACTGTTGCTTTGGGACTATTTAGCTTGGTGGCACTAATGTTAGCTTGCATGGTGTCCAAAATGCTCACTGCTGCTGATTCGTATCGTTGCACCTTCTCTTGGCCAGTGTTAGACATTTCCTCTTCCTCAGTTAGTTTTCTTTGTATGGGCCCTGTCTTAAACCATTGACACATGATGGTTTTGCTTACGGGCTCATTGATGTTAACTTGACCATTTTATTTTTCTTGAAAGGAAGTAGTGGGTAGAGACTTTTGTGAGTCCTGGCAAACTCGTCTCTCTTTACTTTCTTGTAAATGTTCCACAAAATAATCCATATAATTTACTCAAAATCAAGGCGGACCATCAGGGAGCACCTGCAGGCCACCAGTGGTCCCTGGACCACAATTTGAGATTTAAAGCTGTTGAAAACATTTTTACATGTGCGACAGTTACAGAACAGTGATGGGTTAAGCTGCCACTGTCAGTCTTTAATAGAGATTGCTAAAATTGCTGTTCCTCAAGTGACCACCTGGGGCTGACTCCAAAACCCAGAAAACCTCATTTACACTCATTTTAACAGCCTGTTGTTATGGCTTAAGTAAATGTTTACAGCCTGGTACAAAAAATGATCCAAACAGCTCCTTCCTCTTTTTGTAACATTACTTTTTTTGTAAGATTCGAAGATACTGATGTTTTGAGTTTTTCCTAAGTCAGTGGTTCCCAAAGTGGGGGTCGGGACCCTTTGGGGGAGTCGCGAGACATTGATAGGGGTTAAGGAATGTGTCCTAAAATCGAAAACTATGAACAACTCATGAACATTTTATCCATTATTGTGAGAATTAAAGCAAAAATTGGGGTGAAAGATAATATAAAATTATGCAAACAGAAAATGTTTTATCTGTTTTTCACATTTCTTTGTTCAAGTTTGATGCCGTGAACTCAGCAAAGTGTACATTAGTCGGTAAATTTTCTATCGATCAGTTAAATTAAGTATCCTCAGGGAGGGTTTTGTTGGTTTTTGTCTGTTTTCGGATTGTCCCATTGGTGTTGTACCACAGCAGGGGGTCGCCAGTCCCTAACACTATTTTGGGGGTCACAGGCGGAAAAGTTTGGGAACCCCTGTCCTAAGTGATAGTTGGGCTGATAACTTTGCGATTATAACTTTGAAGCCGTTTTGAATTGTTTTTCATGAAATGAATCAATTAAATTGTAACATTTTCTCACAAACCCAGGAGACGAACAAATGTGATGTACAACAAAGCCTTTTAGTATCATTTCATACACAGACAGTAAGTGCTGTTTGCCTCTGCATCGCGTTTAACCTCCATCTGTTAATATTTGTGTTAATTTTTCAACTCTAAAGCATTTTTTAGTGGCCCGGAGGGGGTGTGGAAGCAATTTCATGCCTCAGTAGCTGGAACACAAGTGAGTCTGGGATACCCCACGTGCTGAGGGGGCCTTGAACTGCTCCAAACACTGATGGAGATACTTAGAGGTGACTGGGGAGTAATAACGCCGTAATACACAAGTGGTAAGAGAGAGAAAAGAAGGCCAGGGGGTAAATGAAGAAGGGAGGGGGTTAAAGGAAAGGGGGGACGATAAATAGATTGAGATAGGGGGTTGGATGTGTAGACACTATTCAGTGATAGAAACCCCTCTGGGGAAAGACACAGCACTCATCAACACAAGCTTCAGAGCCCGGTGCTTTTATTTGTGCAATAAATATGAAGCTTCGGCATGAAAATAAGGAAATATTAATTCTTGAGAAAGTCAAATGGACCTTTTTTTCATTAAGTGGCTTTATTTTATCAAATCAGATGAATAAGTTATGTTTTGATAGTTTTCAGGCAGTTTGTGTTCTCAGTAGAAAGGAGAAGTTAAAGGCATTCAGGTGAGGATATAAAAGGCTGCTGTCTGACCTGTGGCTCCGGCTGACTCTCTGCCATTAAAAGCCTTCTTATAAAAGCAAGATAAATGCTCACCTTTGAATGCAGGACTTTTCATTCAAGTGCGAATGCATTAGCAGAAAGTAGCTCCTCATTCCTTCTGCATCACTCAGGGGAGATGTTAAAGTCATTTTCCTGAAATGTCACCTCGTCTTGCAGAATATTCCTCATCTGTAGTGGCCTATTTGTTGAGACATCACTGTTTCCAACTGTTGATTTGACTTGATTATTATAGTTGCTCTAACAACACAAGTGCTCATTGAAGTGTTGAAAATGTCAAACATAATTGTGGATGCAGCAGGTGAATTATTAGAAGCGTCACAGGCAGATGCAAAATGTTATTTTGCAGCTTTAGTGGCAACAAGTCCCTTAATACCAAAAAGGTGGAAGATGTTGGTTTCAGTCATCACATAATATGTTGAAAATAGCATAAAGGAATGTTTTTTAGAGTCAAAATGGAATTGTCACTGTCACAAATGCGTTTGTATTTCAGAACGCATATATAAGTGTATAGATATTTATCCTTGTTCTCTCTCCCCTCAGTAACAGGGTCCTTGGTTTGAAAAATATTGAGGAACCCTGCAGTAAAACATCAACAAATTCTAATATTTTGGAACTGAGATGTTTATCAACCTTTTTTAGCAAAATCTACAAAATAAATTAATTAGTTAAGTAGTTAATTAGTTATGCTGTATTATAGGGCTGAAAGATTTATCGTTTTCTGATTGAAATCACGATTTCAGACATCACGATCATGTGATCGCCAAAACTGCAATTGTTTTGCTCCTGACTGACCCAGGATCTTAAGTGTCAGCTGTTTCAAACACATGTTGAAGTGTAAAACTGTTGGGAAAAATCCTTTTTTTTCCCCTGGGATTGTTGAATTTGGGTTTTCTAATCATTTAATTTTGTTTTTTTCTTCTGATTGTTTTGTATTTTATTTATCTTTTTTTAACATAAAACAGTTATTTTGAACTCAATTAATTTTCAAAGTTAAGAGTCAAAGATGGCTTTTTTGTTCTTCAGTTGTTCTAACTAAAAATACAATTGAAAAGTCCAGTTTAAATTAAAATTAAAGCCGCAAGCGGCGATACACGGGCCCTCGCTCACGTGCGCTCCTCCGAGCTTGCGCTCGGAGAACCGCACGAGAGCGACTCCCCGCTCCTCGCCGCTTGCGGCTTTAATTTTAAAAAGCGTCGACCTGTGCGCATGTCTGAACATGCTGCAATCGTTCTCAGTCAGCCACATGGGAGCGAGGGCCGTTCTTTGCTGCATGTGGCTGTACTTTGAAATACATTTACTTCTGTGTCGAATTTGAACATTTTATTGCTTTTATAGTGAAGATTTTTGTGGCTGTGGAATGACCTTGATCCATGTGAAATAAAGAAAAATGGCTCCTTAAAGGTTGCAGACCCCTGCTCATGTGTTTCAGGGTTCAGCTGAAATAGAATAATGACAACATGCAGAGAGCTGCATGGCCACAGCACATTCCTCTGTCTGCTCTCATGTTTCTTCAAGAAGCCTCCCTATGCACTGAAAATAGGTCACACAGCAAAAATGGTCATTTGGCTCCATCTGGTGGCCAAACTCACACAGGCTACCCAAAGATTCAGTTTGGCCACTAGATGGAGCTAAAACCCTTTTTTGTTGGAGCAAAATGATCATTTTCACAGGTTGCAGAGTTTGACTGGCCAGAAAATTAGAAAAAAGAAATGATTAAAAATCCATAAGACAAAGAGTTTAATCCTCTCAGTATGAGGTTGTGTCCAGGGATGGATTTTGACAGTTTGAATGAAATCAGAAGAAGATTTGGCTAAAAATCAGGGGCTTATTGAGAGTCTGTGGTTCATGAAACCACTTCAGACTTTGACACTTTACAAGAGAAATATCATTCAAAACAGAAGCTTGACCTAATTAACTGAGCTTGTTGAAGATGTTTTAGAAATTTCAAATATAATATCAACATCAAATGGCTGCATGCTCACAGCACAGCCTCCTGCTGCTCTAACAATGAGTGTCACAATGTCAGAACTGAAAGAAATCACACAGCAAAAATGGTCATTTGACTCCATCTAGTGGCCAAACTCACACAGACCACCTAAAAGTAAAGTCTGGCCACTAGATGGAGCCAAATGACCATTAATGCTGGAGCTAAATGATTATTTTTGCAGGGTAGTCTCAACTAGTCGGATTTTGAACCTTTTTACTTAATAATTTTTAGAAATTCTGTATCTCAAAATAGGAGATTCAAACTCCCACACAGGTCCCTACCTAGTACTGTCAAATTTACTTTAAACTTCCTCTAATCCGATTTTTAGTCCCTCAATAGTCCTCAGGAACTCAGTACTTCAGTGAAGTCTGAAACTGTGATTTGTTGAGACTCATCATTCAAAATAGGAACTTGACCTTATAAATGGTGCTTGTTGAAGATGTTTTTGATGTTTCTGTGCAATTGTTTAAAAAAAAAGATCAGAGGGGGAGGAGCTATGGGTCACAGCATTTTGTGAACTAAAGGACAACGGTTATCCCCCGCGGAATCAAACGCACTTATTTCGGGTATACCGACCTGAGTCCGACACTGTCACTTGTAAAAACACACTAAACCAGTCCTAGACTGAAACATGCTCTTTCAATAATTCCAAAAACACAAACACTCTTTTACCAGCTAAAACCCAGCTGAAACTGTGTTGTGATTTCTGACATCATTCAAAATAGGAACTTGACCTTATATATGGTGCTTGTTGAAGATGTTTTTGATGTTTCTGTGCAATTGTTTTATGAAAAAGATCAGAGGGGAGGAGCTATGGGTCACAGAGTAAAACGCTTGATTTCCTGTTGCCAATAGGGGGCGCCTTACTTTACGTGAATAAATGCTATATGGCTGCACTCAGGCTGGGACAGTGAACATGTGTGTGAGGTTTGGTCAGGATCTGACTTTGTACGAGAAAGTTATTAAGGTTTTTGTGGTTCTGAAAAATGGTCAACTTTTGGCGCCCCTAGTGGCCACGTCCATCAATATTATAACAATCTTTGAACAACTTTTGATCATCAGTGGGTCTAGTATGCACCTGTCCGATTTGGAGATAATCTGAAAAAAACTGTAGGACAAGTTCGAAAAAGTTCGTACCGTGCTAGCGCAAAAATTCCAACTTTGACGTAAAATTTCAGAACTTTAAATTTTTGTTTTGCCTTAACATTTTACATTTATGTGAAGATCTTGGAGTGATAAACGTGCCCAAAAAATTTCATACAAATCGGAGAATGTATTAAAAAGAAAAAAAAACCGCGGGAGACCACCGGTGCGGGGACTTCTAATATTGTTAGAAACTAGTTGAAAATTAGCAGTGACACACATCATATGTGTACTCTTTAAACTTCGACTAGGCTGTTTTTGGGATCCTGTTCAAGCAAGTTATACGTACCCTAAAAATCGTCAAATTCCGACTTTTGGGACAAATTTCCGAAGTTGCTGTGCAAAATTCAGAGTTTGCCCAAGAAAATTTTTTGAAGATCGAGGCATGATTGAGGTAGCCACAAAATTTCAGACTTGTACGTGAAAGTAGGCGGCGGGGCTATGCAAAATTCGATTACGATTTACGATCGTTGTACAATCGTAAAAAACTCACCGTTTTAGTATTTAAAAAGCGTGAACAGACCCCCCCATCCTGTACCTCGGCACGAGAAATAGAGTTCGCTTTCCCCGCTTTTAACCCTTTAAAGGCGCGGAAACAAACAATAATTAAAGCCGCAAGCGGCGATACACGGGCCCTCGCTCACGTGCGGTCCTCCGAGCATGCGCTCGGAGAACCGCACGAGAGCAACTCCCCGCTCCTCGCCGCTTGCGGCTTTAATTTTAAAAAGCGTCGACCTGTGTGCATGTCTGAACATGCTGCAATCGTTCTCAGTCAGCCACATGGGAGTGAGGGCCGTTCTTTGCTGCATGTGGCTCTACTTTTAAATACATTTATTTCTGTGTTGAATTTAAACATTTTATTGCTTTTATAGTGAAGATTTTTGTGGCTGTGGAATGACCTTGATCCATGTGAAATAAAGAAAAATGGCTCCTTAAAGGTTGCAGACCCCTGCTCATGTGTTTCAGGGTTCAGCTGAAATCGAATAATGACAACATGCAGAGAGCTGCATGGCCACAGCACATTCCTCTGTCTGCTCTCATGTTTCTTCAAGAAGCCTCCCTGTGCACTGAAAATAGGTCACACAGCTAAAATGGTCATTTGGCTCCATCTGGTGGCCAAACTCACACAGGCTACCCAAAGATTCAGTTTGGCCACTAGATGGAGCTAAAACCCTTTTTTGTTGGAGCAAAATGATCATTTTCACAGGTTGCAGAGTTTGATTGGCCTGAAAATTGGAAAATCTTTACTAATTTTTAGGTATTCTGTTTCTCAAATTAGGAGAGTCATACTCCCACACAGGTCCCTACCTAAAACTGTCAAACTTACTTTAGACTTCTTCTAAACCGATTTTTAGTCCCCGAATAACTCTCAGAGTGGTTCATGAAACCACTTCAGACTTTGACACTTTACAAGAGAAACATCATTCAAAACAGAAACTTGACCTAATTAACTGAGCTTGTTGAAGATGTTTTAGAAATTTCTTTATCTTATAGTTGTAGTTTACCGACGTACGAGTGTCGTGTCGGAGGACGACGAGATTTTTACTCACAGTGTTACAGTCTTGACTTTCTTTAGTGTGTCGTTTTTACCAGTAAACCGAGTTGGACCACCGGGTTCTAGAAAGAACATCTAAAAGTTAAGTCTGGCCACTAGATGGAGCCAAATGACCATTAATGCTGGAGTGAAATGATTATTTTTGCAGGGTACAGAGTTTTGTCAGCCTAAAACTTGGAAAAAATGAATTATTAAAAATCTTTAAGACATACAGTTTTATCCTCTCAGTTTGAGGATGTATCCAGGGATGGATCATGACAGTTTAAATGAAATTTGAAGAAGATTAGGCTAAAAATCAGGGAGTTATCAGAAGTCCTTGATTCATGAAGTCACTAGTCTGAAACTGAGATTTGAACTCTGTGTAGTAAGTTTTATCCTTGAACTGGTATATATACCACGAACAACTTCTACAAAAACTACAAAGACACGTTAACAAAATTTTTTTTCTAGTTTCCCCCTCCTCGATTCCCAGTGGCGTATTTTGTGAACTAAACGACAACGGTTATCCCCGCGCCTTACTTTGCGTGAATAAAGCCCATATGGCTGGACCCAGGCTGTGACAGTGAACATTTTTGTGTGATTTGATTAGGATCTGACTTTGTACAAGAAAGTTATTAAGGTTTTTGTGTTTGTGAGAAAATGGTCAATTTTGGGTCGACTTTGACACAACACTGAAGACACATCATTCAAAATAGGAACTTGACCTTATGAATGGTGCTTGTTGAAGATGTTTTTGATGTTTCTGTGCAATTGTTTTAAAAAAAAGATCAAAGGGGGAGGAGCTTTCAGTCACAGAGTAAAACACTTGATTTCCTGTTGCCAATAGGGGGCGCCTTACTTTACGTGAATAAAAGCCATATGGCTGCACTCAGGCTGGGACAGTGAATATGTGTGAGAGGTTTGGTCAGGATCTGACTTTGTACGAGAAAGTTATTAAGGTTTTTGTGGTTCTGAAAAATGGTCAACTTTTGGCGCCCCTAGTGGCCACGCCCATCAATATTATAACAATCCTTTGATAACTTTTGATCATCAGTGGGTCTAGTATGCACCTGTCCAATTTGGAGATAATCAGAAAAAAACTGTAGGACAAGTTCGAAAAAGTTCGTACCGTGCTAGCGCAAAAATTCTAACTTTGACGTAAAATTTCGGAACTTAAAATTATTGTTTTGCCTTAACATTTTACATTTTTATGAAGGTCTTGGAGTGAT
>RPOG01006080.1:15908-26639 GCA_008086565.1 Thalassoma bifasciatum
CTTGTACATTTCACTTCTATCTGTCTGTTTTTTCTGATTAAAGAGGAGCAAGGTGAGGTTTAAGAGGAGATGGATGGAGCTTTAGACAGAGACACTCAGAAATAGATTGGAAGCTTTAGGCCTCTCCGTGGCGAGAATGGAGTAGATTGGGTTTCTCTTTGTTCCCTCTTTACCTCCCTCGCTTGTTTCTTCGCTCCCCTTTGTCTTACGTTCTCACCCTCCCTCCTCCCTTCTCTCCTCAAGCACTCAAATGTTAAAAGCTGACTGGAGCGCAGGTTATCTCACCTGTGGGGGACAAATGGGTGTTCTAAAAAGGGTTTCGCTCTGGTCCCCTGCTGAGAGCATTGTGTCTGGAGATAGAAAACGCACCTGCACGACACCACACACACACACACACACACACACACACACACACACACACACACACACACACACACACACACACACACACACACACACTGGATATCACTGAGCATGTACTGCCGACAGTATCAGGAATGGGTACCCAGAACCAGTTCCTGTTAAGAATCGTTAAGAAACGGTTCCATCCATTGACATCATTAGCCTTTATTTTGACAATTCGGTCTTCAATTCTTTATATTACACCAGAGAAAAGGGAAATTACATCGACTATTCTGCCTCAGCCAGCCTTGCTTAGCAGATAAATGACAGTTTCCCAAGAAAACTCTGATTCAGGATTGTTCCTTTAAAATCTAAAATAAAAAGTTGTAAAACTGAACACACAAAGAAACATACATTGCTCTCTCACAAAGGATTCAATACATTGAAAATCGTATCTCCTCATGAAAAGTCGATATAGAAAACATAGCCCCAGCATGATGTTAACATATATGGGAAATAGCATTGATATGCTTGCGGTCAGCATACATACATGGTTATAATTGAGGTTTTAACACAGAATATCACGTGTCATCACAGAAATATATCACAATACTTTTTATGAACAATACCTAAAACACAAAAATGTTATAAGACTAACATGTAAATGTTTTCCAAACAGGAAGTACAGGCTCATGGCTGACTTATGCATAACTACGGCAAGCTCGAGGTTCCAAACAACTGAAAGCATTGCTTGGTGGCCTACTTCGGTCAATAACATACAATAAAGCAATATATTGTCACCTCATGTGTAGTATTTACTTACTTTTATGCATTTACATTGAGAGATATCTAAACCCATTGACTAATTTCACATTTATTTACTTTTAAACTAAATAAAATGTTGCTGATGCAGAAAATCCATAAAGCTACGTTTTGTACACAGAAGATTCACAAGAGGAGTTGATAAGAGAACCAATAAAAGCATTGGTATCAATAAAATCTGATCAATACCCATTCCTCGTGAACCATATTAATTTAGTTTGGCTCCCTTTTACACTTCAGATTGTATCCCTGTGATCATTTCAGCTGCATAAATGCAAAATATGACACCTCTGCTGTAAACACTATATATGTGTATTATGACATCTGAAGTAGTAGAATCATTATTCTGATTGCGTGTTTGTTTAATGTTCTTGTGTACAGCAACAGATGTGTGCACTAACATGGACCTCATTTCATTATGACATTTATGATTTTTTTTTTCCTACTGTCGTTTGGATGAGAGGTCCCTGATGACTGTTAATCTGCTCAGCAGACGGTACATCAGCAGCGACTCATCTGAGGCTTCACTGCTGCTTCCTCGCTGACGTCCAGATAAAGTGAGTAGGCTGCATCTGGCCTCCTCCCCTGCAGCCAATCAATAAAGGCGTTTAAATTTTTAAAAAGGATTGAGTGCCTTTGGATTTAATAGCTTCACACATTGCTAAGTGAAAATGCCATGCTTTCCAGTGTACTCTGGAGGTATGGAAGTGTGGGGACAGAAGCAGAACATCATCACTCAGCAGCAGCAGCAGCAGCAGCAGCAGCAGCAGCAGCAGCAGCAGCAGCAGCAGCAGAGAGGATCTTATTTTGGGCACAGCTGCTTTGTGCGTAGGAGGGGAGTTTCAATTCCACTGCACAGTGTCATACTCCTGAATTCCTAATGTATCAAACCTTGAAATCAATCACATCCCAAGGGTTTGAGTCAACCTGAAATTTTCAATAATCAAACCAAATGTAGTTTTTAGTTGTGTCGCTGCAGTGGGCTGCGTTTGTGCATTATACCAGCCAAAGACAGATAATACAAGGTTATGTGATGTAGAGTTTCAGGAGAGAAAAATCCTTTGGTGGTGATCACAGTAATATTTTGTGAGGATGTTGAAATTTTTAACTTTATGTGAGCCAATTGTTTCAGCAGCTGAAAAACAGAAACCTCCAGAAAACACTAAAGCAATTTTGAACTGCAAGGCATGTGGAATATAAGCTACATTTATCTTTTGTTATTGCTGGGAGATGATAATATCCTCAGGATAAATGTTCCACCAAAGCTCAAATTACAGACTGCTGAAAGGGATTGTTCTTTTTTTAAATTGCAGAAATAAACAGTATTTGCATGACTTCTGTTAAAGGATTATAATCTTCTCATGTAATCCCCTGGAAACAATATTTTCAGCCTTTATTTCTGATGATTGCATTTTATAACTACTGTCAGCACATTGCCTCACGTAAAGTCACACACATAGAAAAAATAAACAGTAGGAGCGGAGTAGGAGGAGTTTCTCATCCTTTTTATTCTTTATGTTTTTAATTAGGTTTTCATTCATTTTCTGCTTTGCTTTACTTTACCAGTGTCAGTCACATTTTCACAGATGTTCACTGCTCTTATCAGACAAGGAACTGCTTTCACCTCTTTTGCTTTTCTGTTTGGTCAATAACATATCACTATTATAAAGCTTTTTCTTACATTTTATCTTTATAAAGATATTTACTCTACCATATTTTGGCACTCTTTACTTTGCTGTTATTCATTGTCACTTATCAGCCAATGTAAAAGCGCATATCAGTGTTTTTGCTGTGAGTTAATAAATCCAGTCACCTGATAGATGTCATATCTGGAGCAGAGCTCAGCAACAAGGAGCAGTTTTCCCCTGAGAAGACTTGGCCGACCCTGTTGGTGTTTATAGCCAGCCGATGAGAGGTTTATATTCTAATGGTTGATGATGGATGCAGAGCTTTGCTGCTGGTGATGAATGTGGGTGCCGCTGTGTATTGATGCTGCTCTGCAGCGACAGCGTTCAGCTGCATTCAGCTGCATGAAACAGCAGAGAAAAAAACACGGGCTGCAGTGGCAAGTCGTTTGTAACAAAAATGTGCACCTGAGTCCCTCTCGTATTTCACCCAGCCTCTTTTTTCTGTTTACCCGTCCTCTCTTTCTCTCCTTCTCCTGCTCCTCTGCCCTCTTCCTGATCCCAAACTGAGGCTGTGACATCATCACCGTGCTGCCTGCTCTTATTGTGATGTGGAAGTGGAGACGTGGAAAATGAGTAGCTGGCACCTCCTGCTGATGCCTGTCTGGCTGCACTGTTGTTACTATGGTTACCTTGCTGGTGTGCTGTGTTGCTATGGTCACACTGCTACTGTGATGTCCCACAGCAGCTGTAAGCCCGGCAGGGAAAGACAAAGTCAAGCTGTGTGCTGTTAACCCGTTAATAGATGATGAGGGGGAATAAATCAAAGCAGGATACAGAATGATGGACTGTCGATGATACTGTAAGCCTGATGAGGATTTATGGCATAGCTGGACTATGAAGCTGTCTTGGCTTTTGTTAAAGATGGCAGACAGTTGTGGGAAAAAATGAAATTACTGATTATATGGTGCAAAAGACAACAGAATCTACCAGTGAGCCACAGTCGCTTCATGTGTGTGTAAAAAGTCATGCGTCTACTCCAGTGATTCCCAACCTGTGGTCTGCGGCCCCCTGATAGACCGCATACTGACTGAAAAATAAACATAATAATGTCTTGAATATTAAAGCTCAGTCCATAGACTGTATAATGAGTGGACGTAAAGACGTTCGGCTCAAACTGAAGCCTCCAGCAGATGCCCCGCCCCCTGGTGTCTGGCTGCAGTATAGGTCATAAGCCCCGCCTCCCCATGTAGTCCAGATATGAGCTGGGAAAACTTTAAAAAATCACGATATCTCGTAGAAACGTTTCTCTCATCTTTACACTAAGGTGGTATGACGATGTCATCTGGCTGCATGGTGTTCAGGTGTTTTTTTCTGAGAAGTTGGTTTCTCATTAGTTATTGGACGTTAAAAACCGCGATATAAGTTTCGTTTTACGATAGTTGACAGCTGCCGTTCATGAGTACTTTTTATCGGGGATGTAAAAAACTTGGGGAAAGAGCCAAAAGGAGACTAAACCTTCTGAAGAAGAAGAAATAAATATTTTTATTTCTCTTTTTTACTCTGCTCCACCGGAAACTCTCTACTGCGCAAACTCTAGCTGCACAATGGCGGCTAGAGAAACATTCTATATACAGTCAATGGCTTAGTCATGTTTAAAAGGATTTCAACTTTGGGACCACCAAACAGTTTTTGGTTTCTTCTCTCACATTTTTCTCACTGTAGTCTCATTTTTGTCTACAAAGTGAAATCCTGCACCTCTTTGGGTTCAGGCAGAATTCAAAGGATTTTTGTAGTGCAAATGTATTTAGGGTTTGATAAAAGCAGAAAAAAGTAGAATATTTTGTTTTCTGCATAGTTTAGCAAATGGTTGATTTTCTGCAATCCTGTGAAGAGGACATGAGCATGAAGGTGATGGCGATAAACTCTGGTCTTTTCTGCTCTGTTAACACATTCTTGATGTCCCTCACGATACATTCATGTGCCCTAGGAAACTTGAGAATCTGACAAATTTGCTAGTCTTTTAAGTTTTGGATTGGAGTAATGATTTGTAAATGCCAGTCATCTAAAAGTAAGTGGAATTTTTTCTGCTCCTACCAGCTGGTTGGATGTCCCAAGGGTCAATTGTTCAAATATTTATGTATATATGCAAAAAGTGCCCTGAGAAGGCATCACGTGGGCTTTACAGGGTTGAAGTTGGGCCGTGAAAATTTTTGAGATAAATGTGAGCCCTGAGTTGGAAAAGATTGGGAACCACTGGTTGGGAACCACACGTTTGCCCTGCGATAGATTGGCAACTGGTCCAGGGTGTATCCCACCTTGTGCCCAGTAAGGGAGAAGTGGTAAATATGGTAGACAGATGGGAGGAAGCATCCTGGTACTGTTTTGTCCTCATCCAAAGTTATTTCCTCCAGTAAAGACAACTAGAATCAAATCCAAACCATACACAGATAAGATGGTGCAATCCACTCGAGCAATCGCACTACGGAGCTGTACAGGGAAGAGTTACATGATGATGAAGATGATGTTCCGGTTACTGCCTCATAGTATTTCAGTGACACAATTTCACATCTAAAGGCCTGTGTTGCATAATTCACATTCCCGTGCTTTCATTGAGCTGTGCTCATTAGTGTGAATCAGTGCTGCTGTGCTGTGTTTGTTTTGACAGGACGGTTTTTACTTTCTCTCTTCCTCTGTCATTATTTCATTTTGCACTCCATCTTCATGAGTTCTATCCATTCCTTTTCATCATGCCTCCTTTCTCCCTTCTCTGCCATGCTCCTACTCCCATAACTTATGAATTTAAAGTACTTTGTAGTATGAAGCAGGAATCAAGCTTACGCCAAAGCTCTCAAAAAAAGGGTCTCAGCTTTACTACGACAGACATTTATACTGGGATGTCTCTGCAGGGTCTGTCAGCCATTTGGATAAAATTTCAAAATACTGCAGGAATTCACCAATGAAAGGAACCGTTTTACCTAAAGATCAGGATTAGAAACACCTTTGATTTGGTGATACAAAGTTTTAGGTGATAAGGGCTGCCTCATCAAACAAACAAAATCATCGCATCTGACTGAAGGGTCAATGACGTGACGTCCCTTTTTTGTGTCCGAGTGTAATATTTCCTTCCATCATGAATTGAGTATTTCATCACATGTATTTCTTTATTCTATGAAACCTGTGTTATTTGAACATATCTTTAAACTATTAAAATATAACATGTTTTTTTGTGTTTTGGTTCCTCAAACCCCCAAAATGTCAGGTGGTGCAACCGTCCTGACAAGTATCCACAGTAATTAAACTCTAAAAATTGAATATCAGTTATTGTAAGTGGAAATTAAAAATACAGAGGCATTATTTTATGCTTGAACCTTTTTAAATAAAACATTCTTTGCAAATAAAAANCATTAGACTTTTATTTTAAAGTGAAGAGAATAAAACAGGAAACAGGAAACTGCATCAGCCAGAGGAGCCCAAATGACATTTGTGACCAAGTGGAAAAGTTTGTAGATTTCTCTGAAATACTGATAAAAAAGGTTTTTTCACTTCATTGGTGACTGGAACAATTTCCATGTCAGGTGGTACAACCAATGTAATAATGTGAAATGTTATTTTAACATCAAATTATTTATCTTATTCACAAATAAAAGAAATGAAACACACAAAATGAAAATGTATGAGTCACTACAGACACTTGAGAGATACTTGCCAATAATTACTGTGTCTTTTTTATTGTCCTTGTATATTTATATAAAAGTATATAAACCAACGTGGTGGACTGTAAAAACCCACGAGTTTAATTTTTATGATTTTTTATTACTTGGATTTTAGAAACTTTACAACCAGTTGATGACTTTAGACAATCTTTTGTATTAAGAAGAGAGTCTTTATACAAAAATAGGTAAAAGTTTCTTGAATAAAAAAATAGGTTTTTAGACCCTCTTTTTGTCATTGACCCTGAAGCATTAAAGGTTATCTGCTCTTACTTCATTAAATACAAAGAGGAGCAGGAAGTTTGGAAAGCATTTACATCAGCTTGATCAAACATAATAAATATACTTTTTACTAGGGCTTTGAACTAGTTTGCAGAATGAAAACAAAACCAGAAACTTTTGATTTTATTGCCAGAGCAGAAATGAGATGTCAAAACAATGGAAGCCAGTTAGTACTGGGTTTTTATATGGTTTTTTTTGTTTTTTGTATTGTTTTTCAAATGTCTGTCATGTTGGTCTTGTTGCCCAAACACATGCACGTCCTGTGTTGCTCCCTCATACCCTGGCAAACCTGTGCCGACCACCGGGCAGAGTGGGCAAGGTCTCTCAAAATGCAAATAAGAGGCAGAGGAAATCCCAGTCACACCAGTGAGACCGCTGGAGTTGGCTGGAATTTGATGCAGATAACACTGAAGTCTTTTGCCAAATCTGCCGATCAATGCCGTTATATGCAGACAAATAAGTGAAGTATTGAAAAGATAAGATTGTTTGTTGGAATGAAATTGTTCACTTAATGATATGTCAATTAATCAGGAGATGACAAATTGACCTTATGTCAACCCCTGAGAATGCACAGGCCTGGTGAGTAGTAGTGTTTATTGTGAGAAATAACAGCCTATTAAAAGTGTTTAAGTTACACCTACCAACATAAAGTCCTATGGCTGACATGGAACCAGGTTAACCAGTTCAAGAATTAAATTTTTTGGTTCTAGCCTGTACAAGAATTAGAATTTTGGGGTGGAACTCAAAACCAAAAACATTAAAATATTGTTTTTGTTTGAAATGAACTGATGGGGAAAAATATGGGTTCAAAGTCCTGCTTTTACTGTGGTCCATATTAATGCAAATCTTTTATTGTAACATATGTAGAAACAACTTTTCTTAATCAGATTCTCTAACTTTTCTATGTTGACTAAAGACTGCTTTACGGCACATACAGCAGCCTTTCTAATCCTCGTCTCATTTTCCTGTGGATTATGTAACCAGGATGGATGGACAGGGACAAAAGCACATTATCTCTCTGCCCTCTTCTTTCTTTCTCTGAGCTCCTTTGATCACACTGGTGACAAGGTTATATAAAAGATGCTGAGTGGCTGCGGCAGTCTTTTCTGTTGGGATCAGGAAGGAAGAGCTGATATCAGGGGAACGTTTTGTCGATTGTTCGCTCTGTCTGCACAAAGGTTTGACCTGAAAAATGAGTTTGAATTTGAGCTGGATCAATACTGATTGAATCCAGAGACATTTATTACCCCTTAATAACCTTGTTGGCTCCAGATTCAGTGAGATGGCGATAGTTTTGGGACTGTTGGACTGAGTTATGATCTGATAAAGTGCAATTCAGACTTCTTCAAAGCGTACCAATAAAAGGATTACAGATCTCACAACATCGGTATCCCTGTGCATCTGAGTCTGCAATTTGCTGCAATTATGGAAAGAAACTATGACAACTACTTAAAGTTTCCACTTACTTCAATATCACTGTTTGAAAACGGAAAAACAGTAGCATCAGAAATCCGACTTTGAGTTCATCGCAGGAATTATTAAGAATCTGGAAGAAGAAGAGTATGATTATTGGAACTTCTATTGAGTCAATGTCCCTACTGTTTCAGATGACACAGGGAATACTATTCCAATCATATTTCACTTGGATTTGTTTTCCAGTCCAGTCAGGCATAAGGTGATCCTGGATTGTGATTTGAATACATCCTGTTTGTCATTGGGCTGTTTTGGGATTCATACTTTTTGTTCTGTGCAAGACAGTCCATTATCTTATTCTGCAATTTACTGAAATGAATAAAGGACATGAGGTTTTGTTTCGTGATACTGGCTTTCTGGTGTTGTGGTTATTGCTTTAAAGCACGTCACTGAGCTTTAACCTCTCATCCAGAGCAGAAAGGATCGCTGACTGGTAAATTGGGAAGAATGGAGCGGTGGGTATCTGGAGCTCCACCGAGCAGAGAAGAGAAGCTCTAATGTAATCACACACCAACTGACTTGTTGGAATAGAGAGAAATAAAGAGATTATTATGTGATGGCTCTAGTGGTGGCAGTGGGACTGATTGTGTAACTGCCTGAGTGAGAAAAGTGCCCTCAACCATCCCTGTGAAAGTGCTTTCTTATGATGGTGGATTACCATAAGACTTTGTTTTATTCTTGATAAATAGAACTGTAAAAGAAAAAAGAGAAGTGTATAGTTGCCCATGAGCTTCTCGTATGGCAAGTAAAGTATGAACTCAGGGATTGCAGAACTGGAGGCTGACAGTGTAATCCTAAGCGGTTAGATACAGTGTCATTAAACTGACCTATTGTTTTAGATGCTACAAGCAGCTCATTGAATTCCTTTTTAATTCACAATATTTTCCTTTTTTGTGGAAAAAGCACAGCCATTTGGAGCTCATGCCAAAGGGTGTACTCCACTTTTGCAGCATTAGGAATATTAAAGCTGCTGTATTGGTACAACCCCAGTTCCAATGAAGTTAGGATGTTGTGTAAAAATTCAGTAAATACAGAATACAATGACTTGCAAATTCTGTTAAACCTATATTCAATTTAATACAAGACAAAGATATTTATTGTTCAAACTGATAAGCTTCATTGTCTTTTGCGAATTGGATTCCTAAACAGTTTGACATGTGGACTTGTCAGACCACATCAGACTTTTCTACTTAGCGTCAGTCCATCTCAGATGAGCTCGGGCCCAGAGAAGCCAGCGGCGGCACAATTCTGTCTCTTGTTGATATCTGGCTTTGTCTGTGCATGGTAGAGTTTCTCACACACAGGCAGTAATACTTTCAGTTTACACAGAATATTTTCAACTCATAAACAACTCATAAACTCAGTAAACAACCAAATAATCATCAAAATGAGAAAACAATCAATCAATCCACCCATGTGACCCAAAAAATCCCGCGCAATGAACAATGAATGCGGAAGCACTGCAGGCGTCCGTCCTTTGCCTCAGAACCCCACGCCAGTAAGTGCTCCTGCTGCATGTGTGTGTGTGTGTGTGTGTGTGTGTATGTATGAATGCGTAAAGCAGCTCTGCCCAGGTGTGCACCCCTGGTAGGGTTTGCAACAGAAGAAAGTGAGTTTAATATGTTTTGAGAGGAGATTGTTATTATTGTGGGTGTGCGGCTCTGAGTGTGTGGGTGTGTGTGTGTGTGTGCGTGCACGCTGAGTTGCCGGTGACGGAGCCGCTCCGTCACAAACTGTCATTTGTAGATGTAGTGATGAACTGTGTAAACTGACAATGGTTTTCTGAAGTGTCCTTGAGCCCATGTGCTAATTCCTTTACACAATGATGTGGGTTTTTAATGCAGTGCTGTCTGATGGGTCAAAGGTCACGGTCATTCAGTGTTGGTTTTCCGCCTTGCTGCTTACGTGCAGAGATTTCTACAGACTCTCTGAATCTTTTGACGATATTATGAACTAATCTACTATTTTGAGAATTCAGGACGTCAACAACTCTTTGTAACAAGAACCTGACAACCTTATAAACGAATGCGTCAACAACTGTTTTACCACTAGGTGCGGGGTAGAAACGAACACTTGTCGACTCGGAAAACCCCTACGAGGAAAAAATGGGTTTGTACTGTGAGTGGATAAAGGTTACTTGGACAAGTGGACACCTATATTCCAAACAGCCTTTTTTTCAGCATTCTTCATCTTTCTCAGTCTTTTGTTGCCCCTGTTCCTGCTTTTTAGAAACGTGTTGCAGGTAACAAAATTGAAAAGGGTGATTTTTTTTTGGAAAGAAACAATAAATATCTTGCCTTTGTAGTGTATTCAACTGAATATAGGTGAAACAGGATTTGCAAATCATTGTTTTCTGTTTATATTAACGTTTTACATAACGTCTCAACATCATTGGAACTGGGGTTGTACTTTCAGTGCTGGGTTTTTGCCCTCATAAGAAGTTTCCTCATGCTTGGAATTGCAAAACCACTTCA
>RPOG01006081.1:0-25337 GCA_008086565.1 Thalassoma bifasciatum
GTATTCTTAGAGTCTCTCACGCTCTGGAAATCACATTTTCTCTGGCTTTGTTTTTTTTTTCCCCGCTCCTCTTTCATGCCAGTTTTTTTTTTGGTCTTCCTTTCTGTAGCTCTCCCACCCCATCCTCCCCTCACCTCTCTCTCACTATCTTTTTCCCTCAACCTCTCCTTCCCTTTCCTTGGTTTACACACACACACACTCACACACACACACACTTGCACTTTCTCTTTCAGTGTGGAGGGGAGAGAGGGAGGGAAGGAGGGAGAAGGAGTTGATTTATTCTGTGCCCTGAGGAAGTTGTGTGATGCAGCGTGACCTTCACAGTCAGCTGCCGTAGTGCACATGCTCACACACACACTCACAGACACACACACACACTGTCACTTCAGAGCAATGAAGGGGAGGGAGGGGGGGTAAGCGATAGAGAAAGGGTGGTGGAGACAGAAGAGTGGCACAGATACCACGAAAAAGACAATCCTGACTCCAGTGTTTGTGGCATATTCACACCTACAGCGTGGACTGATGGGAAAATACAGGAAAAGCTGTTCAGATCACTTTGATTCTAACGTTTCCGCATCAACAACACAGCATCGTGTGTGTTTTTCGATCTAATACTTTGACTCCACACTCACCTGTACCAAGTTTTCAGAAAAGCAACATAGACGAGTCTCTGTCGACCCGTAGCTCGTTCTGAATTCTCCTTTTCTTCTCAGATCACATTAAAAAACACTTTGCTTTCCTGATATCAGCGATTTCCAGTCATCTCGCCCACATTAACACCTCGTCGCAGCTAAATAACCTTCCACTGCTCTCAAGTACAATTAAATCCTGCGTGAAACAAAGGAGGGAGCCTGTGGATATTTACAGTCTGTGTATTGAATGCTGCTGATTAATAAGCACTTGTGTGTCTGTTGACAAGAATGGATGAAGTGCTGGCTCGCCTTAGCGGTGCTACAACAGCCTTTAGGTGTCTATAAAACAATTATGATTAGAGGTCGTTTTTTTCTCAGATCAGAAGAATAAAGTGAAAACGGCAGAAACACTGAAGTGAATCTGATGTTTGTTTTCTGTAACTTTCACTTCATTTCCTTACACAATCGTGCTCTTTCTCTGCTCTTAGAATATTTACATTTTTTAAAGGGACTGTGAAGACTTTTTAAGTGATCTTGAAGAATACTCACTTCTATATATATATATATATATATATATATATATACCTGATCATAAACCACAACCTAAAATGACATTAGCAGATCTTAGGTTATCTTTAGATGCTAATTCCTTGCTTCCTGATCAGGTCAGGCTGGAACACATCGATTTACAGCAAGTCAAAGTTGCAGCAGGCTGACAAAGTTCAACATTGAGGGGATAGATATGTTTTTCTCTGCAGAAGAGCAGACAAAAGCTAAACAGGAGAGTGATAGAGCATGGGCTAAAACATGAACTAAAGGCTAAAGGCTAAATCACTAGCAAAGCTGTTTGTGAAAATGTTCATTCCAACCCATGCAGCAATTGCAGTGGTGGGTTCAAACATAGGAGTGTATAAGTAGAATGAAGGGCCAGGTTACCTTTGCTCTGCTTGGTAGATGAGCACTGGTAGGACATAAGCAGGATTCACTAATGTTTCATGTAACCATTACAAAGCATAGCACTGTGAGTAGTGCTAAATGTAGCTGACTACTAAACTACAGTATAAACTTACAAAGTTTGCTGTAAGATTCCCAACAACAGTACTTCACGACTGTTGATAAATGCACAACCTAAAACCTAACGTAAAAAGTTGTCTCAAACAAAGAAAAGTGATATTAAAAAGAAGAGCCTTTCTACTTTTACTTTCACTTTCGAAACAAATTCATTAAAACAGTTTGCACAAGCCTCTCTGTCTGTTGTCACTCTGTTGCCAGCATTGTCCCACCCACAGCACCGTCTGATTGGTTACATGCAGAGTATGATCGGGCATATATCTAGATATGAGACTTTTTCAAGATCATTGAGAAAGTCATCACAGTCCCTTTAATAAACAATCTTTTAAGACATTTGAACAAAGGTAAGAGTTGGAATTTGTTTGTTCAAAATTTTGACACCAGTATTTTCACTTTTACTGCAAATGAGTACAGGCTCCAAATATCAGTTTTCAGCCTCCTTGACTACTAATAATCAGTATCAGTATCGTATTGGTATCAGCCATGAAAAATTCATATCAGCCTATCTCTTGTAGATATACTTGGGATTTGCTTGTGACCTTGATAGAAAATGAAATGAAGGTTCCTTGATCCATGCTCAGTGGTTGAGAGGAACAACTAAGGCTGTAAAAGTTGATTAGATTAATAATATAGGACAAAATTTAACCACGTTCCAATCTTTTGTGTAATTGTCTGAAACCTCAGTTCATTAAGTCTCTGCTTTCTCTTCCTCCCAGTTGGTGGTTTTGTGGCTCGAGCACGACTGTCGCTACCAGTACACCGAGGATCTCCTTCAACACGTGCGCTACGGCCTGATGGATGTCACCACTCTGCATCACCTCGCCAATAACCACCCTCTGGTCCAGTCCAGCCCAACCACCGCAGCACTTGTAGAGGAAGCTCTGGACTACCATCACGCCACTTTCTCACAGCCCCTTCGCCAGTCAGCACGCACGAGGCCCCGTTTCCAGTCCCTCACCCTTTACATCGCAGGGGGGAGGAAGCGGGAGGTCAGCAGAGTCAGAGAGCTGCGCTACTTCAACCCGGCTGCACAGGATCACGTACGAGTCGGGGGTGGGTCCAACTGGAGCGAGCTGGCACCCATGCCCACTGGGCGCAGCCACCACTGTGTGGCAGTGATGGGTAACTTCCTGTTTGTTGTGGGTGGGGAGGTGGAGCACGCCACTGGGAGGACATGTGCAGTAAGGACCGCTTGTCGATACGACCCCAGGGGGAACTGTTGGACTGAGATCGCCCCCATGAAGGCCTGTAGAGAACACTTTGTCCTGGGTGCACTGGGTCAGTATCTGTACGCAGTTGGAGGGAGGAACGAGCTGAGGCAGGTGCTGCCGTCTGTGGAGCGTTACTGCCCCAAAAGGAACAAATGGATGTTTGTCCAGCCTTTCGACCGCTCGCTGTCCTGTCACGCTGGCTGTGTGGCGGACAATCTGATCTGGGTCTCAGGTACACTGATAAGAAAAAAGAGGCAGTCTCATGTTTTATCTGCTTCACTGCTTCATGCAGGTGTGAGCCACAAGTTAAACTCATGTTCTTTCTTTGTCTGACAGGCGGGGTGACAAACACAGCTCAGTACCAGAATCGACTGATGGTGTACGACCCAGAACAGGTAACTGTAGCCACGTTTACATGCAGACTTTTTTTCATTCTGACTGAAATAATTCCAATTGAAGATCTCAGGTCAACTATTCACATGTGACCTGATCTACTCCGATCTGGTGTTGACATGTACCACAGCATGTAAACGGAACAGATATTTTACAGACATGTGACACGTGCAGATCAATCACGAGTTTAAAAAGATGGAGGTCTATCATCTGTTTTGTGCAGCAGTTGCGTTTTTTTTAACACTGTTATTCAAGCAACAGTTTGTTAGTAACACACACCTGCTGGATGCACTGAAGAGGAGGAAGCTGCCATGTTTTCACGAGTACACGTGGAGTAAACGTCACTGCGCATTTACATCAAGACAGAGCATGCGCAGACAAAACGCAGCCTGCTACTGCTCTGTTTCACCGTTTACATGATGAAACTTTCCTTTTGATCGGGTGGGAAAAGGAATAGTCTACCCCTGTGCAACCGAATGAAATTCCATTCAGTTTTGTCCTGTTTATGCCGATTGAAGTGTTTATATGACGCGTTTTTATTCGGTTGGGGCTTCAAAACCAATTCCAATTGGAATATAAGGCTCCATGTAAACCCAGCTTGTGACACACAGGAGAGCACATCAGTTAATCTTTAAGGTCCCATATTATGCTCCTTTTCAGCAGGTTCATTGAGGTCTCATAGGTCCCAGAATAGTCCATTTGAAGTTTGTTGTCTGAAAAATTAGGTTTTTTTTCTTCACTTCAGCCAACCTGAAAACTCTCTCCAGTCAAATCTACTGACAACATGCTGTTTCTGTGGGCTGTCCCTCCTTCAGTGCAAGCCACGCCCCTCTCTGGGGGCAGGGAGGGGCGTCACTAACAAATCTTGGGCAGGTAGCCAATCAAGCTGGAGGAGTGAGGAGTTAGTGAGGAGTTATCCCCCCATGACATCATAAAGGGCTCTTGTTCCAATCGCCTGTTTGAGCCATTGATTGTATAATGAGTGGACGTAACGATGTTCGGCTCAAACTGAAGCTTCCAGCAGATGCCCCGACCCCTGGTGTCTGGCTGCAGTATAGGTCATAAGCCCCGCCTCCCCATGTATTCCAGATATGAGCCGGGAAAATTAAAAAAATTACGATACCTGGTAGAAACAGTTCTCTCGTCCTTACACTAAGGTGGTATCACGATGTAATTTGGCTGCATTGTGTACAGGTGTTTTTTTATATTGAGAAGTTGGTTTTTCATAAGTTATTGGGCGTTAAAAACCGTGTTATCAGTTTTGTTTTATGATAGTTGACAGCTGCTGTTCGTGAGTAGTTTTTATCGGGGATATAAGAAACTTCAGGAAAGAGCCAAAAGGAGACTAAACCTTCTAAAGAAGAAGAAATTAATATTTTTGATTCTCTTTTACTTGGCTACACCGGAAATTCTCTACTGCGCAGATTCTGGCTGCACAATGGCGGCTCCCGTGACGGGGTTTTTTGGCTTCAACGTTGACAGGCAGAGCCACCCTGTCCATTCTATACACAGTCTATGGTTTGAGAAGACATTTTCTGAAAAGTGGAGCCAGCAAGAGAGGGAGAGGAGAGAATTTTCTCATTTCAGGGGGGTTTGTAGACAGGTTGAGGATGCATATTCCTGTTAGAAAACCATTCAAAAGTGAATTTTGCATAATACGGGCCCTTTAAGACTTGTTGATAAAAGTTGAAAGGACTTGTGCTTGTATGACACCCTCGTGTCTTTGCAACCGTTACTCATGACATCCATACACTAATTTACACATTGAAGGCAAAGGTTGTTCATCAGTATTAACTCTTCCATTTATATGCTTTCACACGTCAGACTACATCACTGAGTTACTCACAGCTGCTCGTAAAGGAATCAGAAACTGTTTTCCCATCGAGGTTTACTGGTATAAGGAGTTTCTCTTGGTGTGTTGGTCTAATAGTGGTTCCTTCTTTTATTGTAATGATAGAGCTGAAGGCTGTACATGTTGAGAAAGCATTTGCAAGATGCTGAGAGCAGAAAGCATGTTGGGAGAATTGTTGAGTGCATGTGGTCAAAGAGAATAAAGCAGAGGGTTTGTACTCGAGTGTTTGACGTTGTTGTGTGCAAAGTAAGCTAAGGAGGCTCCCCGAGAGAGAAGAAAGGAGGGGGCTAAGGCTCACACTTAGCAGTCAAGTTGATGTTTTGTATGTTTTAACCTCTATTACAAATCAACAGTGTGATTATATCCATTTTTACTGTTTTGGTTTTTCAGCTTTAGAATAACCTTAAGGTTGACTGATGATGATCTCATAATAGTTGAATCAGAGGAAGCAGGAAGCTGTTTGGATTTTTAAAATCATATGATAGATTTAGTTCAGTGGTTGTCCTGCTTTGACAGAAAAAAAATGGCATCAGACACTAAAACTAGAATTAATGAAGTTGAAATTGAAAAAGTGTGTGAAATAGATTGTCAGGTGCAAAGATTGACAAGAAACTAAATTGGAAATCTCATATAATTTATAGAAAAATGTACAGACGTAGTTGAATACAACACAACAAGCTGGATAATTACCACTTAGTCTACAGGAGTCGTTTTTAATGTGAGACAGTTGGTAAAAACTGAAGGGAACAAAGATTTCAAAAACCAGAGATTCAAATAGTCGTCACATCTCATTGGGCAATTGATACCTTTTTACCATTGTTGTATCTTGTTGTTGTATCTTGGGTTAAATACTCAGCTTACAATTCAAAATATGACAATGTAGATGTTCAAATATCAAATTCTTGATGTCAATTAAATCGTTTACCACTCCCATTAACTGATTGACTTTATCTCAAAAAATTTTCAAAACATTTACGTTTCATTTTTAAAAAGATCTGGCTTTTTATCTAAGACTATTCTTTATTTAAAATTTTCTACCTTGAATGTGAAAATTCACACTTTTTTTGGCATAATGTTGTGATGATTTCTTAAAATTTGGAATTTTTTTATCTCAAAATTTTGACTTTTTATCTTAAAATATTGACCTTTTTCTACAAGCTAGAAACATTTCTTACCTTCAGTTTTCATTCTTGCATTAGAGTAATGTTGATGTTTCGATGGTTTGATGTAATTTTCTGTCAAGTCTGTACATTTTTCTGTACACTGTGAAAGCTTCACTGAAGCTTGATCTGAAGAAAATCGTGACTTGAATTGAAATCTCAATATCTGCCAGAAAAATCATAATTAGATCCTTCTGAAATCGTTCAGCCCATTTATTTATTTATTCATTTTCAGCCATTTATGGTGATAGTAAATGGCCTTCTACTCACACAGGGAATTTTCTAATCTTTCTGAAGGGACTAGATGTGTACTTTGACACTGCTAAAGTCAAAGTCAGGCTGCTACAGTAAAGGACCGCTTTGTCCTTGTCCTCGTCTCGCCCAAGGACACTGGGGCGTGTGACTGCAGGAGCTGGGATCGAATCCCTCTCTCTGATTGGGGGGCAATCGATTCTACCACTGAGTCACAGCCAACCTGTCTGCGCTTGCTTTCTTGAACTCATAAACTTTTGGTAGATTACACATCATCCTAATATGAAAGACATCTTTTGTGCTCATCATTAAACTCTAAGGAGATTTACAGTTGTGCCCAAGCAGAATTTCTGATTTTTTGGCCTTTTCTCAGAAAATATAAATGATAACACAAAATCCGTTCAGTCACTCATGGTTAGTGATGGGTGAAGACATTTATTGGAAAAAAAAAAAAAGTTTACTCTTTTTAACCCTCTGGTGCATAGTAGTCACAACAGTGGACACCTATTTAAAGCTTATTTACTCCTAAATTCAATGGTTAATGTGGCAGAAATTCATATTTGCCTGTGTCAGGATATTTTTATTCTTCTTAGGGCCTGAAAAAATGTTTTCAATTCTTTTTCCAAATATATATATATTTTAAAAAAAGTTATAGACAAACATTTGAGGGTAAAGCAGCGTAATAACTATAAATAATTCAGTGTTGAAATGGATGAAGGAGAAGTCAAATGTTTCGCAAAGCATTAAAAAAAAGACTATTCATGAAATTACAAAAAAAAAAAGAAAAAGAAAAGAAGTCATATTTACATTAAGTTCACACTGTTTTAAGTTGAATGCTCAGTTACAAATATTTGAAAAAAGAAAAATGGAAAACTTCTTTTCATGCTTTAAGACAAATAATAACACTCAAGGGAAAAATTCTGACACTGACTTTCATAATTCATGCATCAGGGGATTAAATCATAACGACAACAAAAACTTCAAAAATGACCCTGTTAAGAAGTTTACACAACTCTGGTGGTTTTGGCCTGATAAATGCACAAAAGTGAACACAAATGTGTTTGAATGTCTACTAAAGGTAACCATCCTCACCTGTGATCTATTTGTTTGTAATCAGTGTGTGTATAAAAAAATGAACAGGGTCATTTTTGAAGTTTCTGTTGTCATTATGATTGAAAAAGAGTAAACACAGTTGTTTGTTAATAAATGTCTTCACCCAACCTCTAACCATGAGTGACAGGAAGGTTAGGTTTGGCACAACTGTATGTTTGAAAATGTGCTATAAGTCACATGACCCAACATTAAAACTATATGATAGCTAATACTATGACTGCATAGATTTTTATAGGAATAGTTTGAGTTTTTTGAGTTGAGGAAAAAAAGCTTTTAAAGAGAATCAATGTAACAATGATGATTTTTTTTCAGGAAATTAACGCTGACATTATGTTCACTGTGATGGATTACACAACAGGCAGATGTCAAGAGTCTGCTAATTGATTTTCATACCATTTGGAAAGTAATAGAAACCCCTGACGCTGTGAATTACAAAAAAAGTGTGTGAGGCTAACTTTAGAGTTTTAGCAGCAGTAAATATATGAATGTGTGGTTTTATTTGATAATTGTCCATGTTTGAAAACAGATATAATGGCTCTTTAAAGTAGAGCGATAACAAGTGTGTGTGTTTATAAGTATTAAAGTATACTTAGGTAATTTCATCATTAATTATTTGCAGACTGTGAGACATCATGGATGCAGACAAAATATTTGTTCATCCGTAATCACACACACATACAGAGCTGGCTGTAGAAAATGTAATAAACCGCTGTTGCTGTTTGTGTTTGTATACGAGCCAGCTGTTAAAGAGGCCTGAGTGTATATATGGAGGTATACAGTGGGTATATGTGTAGGGTGCATATCCATATGGGTCTGTGTTTGTACACGTCGGTGTGTAAGTGAGGGGACGAAAGAAGCGAGTGAAAGAGAGAGAGAGAGAGAGAGAGAGAGAGAGAGAGAGAGAGAGAGAGGGAGAGGGTCTCATTTGTATTCACCATGAATCTACATTCACCTGCCAGAGCAACAGCAACCCCCCACCCACTCTACCCTCAACAGATGGCCACCCGTCAGCTCCCAGCAGACACACACACACTCACACTCACACACATATGCACACTCTCATTCTCTTCCTCAATCAAACACACACACACGCACACCCACACAAAATAAGCATCGACACACTTAGTGAAATGAGCAGGGATCCTGGGTGTAAAATGGAGTGGCTGAAACATATGATTAGAAACAGGGAGGGAAGTCATTAGTACAAACCAGAGCTCCAGTGTCACGTTATTTATCTAGCACTGAGCATACATCAATTACCCATGCATGGATATGCTTAAATATTAATCTTCCTATTCATCCTTCTTCCATTCCCACCCTCTCTGTTTCTCTCTCCCTCCCTCTCCATACAACATCTCACCTTCTTCGCATCATTTTCTGCCTCCTCTCTTCCCTCCATCTGCTTTCCTCCTAATTCATCCTCCACCTCCTCCACCTCCTCTGTCTCAGGACCAGTGGTTGGCCCGCAGTCCCATGTTGCAGAGGCGAGTTTACCACGTTATGGCCGCGGTGAGGAGGCAGCTCTACGTGCTGGGCGGGAACGACCTGGACTACAACAACGACCGCATCCTAGTGCGACACATCGACTCCTACAACATGGACCAGGACCAGTGGACGCGCTGCTCCTTCAGCCTCCTCACGGGTGGGCAAAGTAAAGGAAACACATGTGATCATACTTTTTACACACTTAGACATGGGATGATTTATTAACTGGGCTGATAGGGTGACATTGAATGTTGCCAAAGAGAAATATAGATTTATTACGCAGACTTTTAAGTAGTCAAAACTTCTGTTCTTATTGTCAAAGTCGATAAAAGCTACTAGAGCTGAACGGTTTACAAAAATAATCAAACTGCGAATATTTTTCCCTATATTGCGATTTGCAGTTGTGCTCAAAAGTTTACATACCCTAGCAGAATTTATGATTTCTTGACCTTTTCTTAGACCTCTCTTTCACTCATGGTTAGTGAGGATGGTTACCTTTAGAAACCATTCAAACCCATATGTCAGCTTGTGTGCATGTTGTCAGGACAAAATTACCAGGGCTTGTAAACTTTTCATCAGGGTCATTTTGGAAGTTTCTGTTGTCATTATGATTTTAAAAGGGTAAACATTTTTTTTTAGTAAATGCCTTCACCCAACCATGAACCACGAGTAACTGAAAAGTTTTTGTGTTATCATTCATATTTGCTAAAAAATGGCAGAGAAATAAAAAATTCTACTGGGGTATGTAAACTTTTGAGCACAACTGTATTTATACAATTATTTTTAGGTTTCGCATCTTATGTGTTGTTAAACAAACACAAGTAATAAATTACCCTTAATAAAAAATAACACTTCAATAAAGTGCAGATAACACTAAGAGCAGGTAGATGTAATAAATAAAATACCTTAAAATGAAAGAAGAGCTTTTTTGATTGATATAGGAAATTTGATATCACCCACAATATTGAATTTTTGAATTTTTAAAAAAAATTTTGTTCTTGTTTTGAATTAGAAAAACACAATCAGAAGTGAGAAGTGAAAAAAACCCACAAAACAAATTCTGTTTACATACACAGGATGGTCTAAGTTTAATATTTTATCACTTCTTTCAGAAATAGATGGTGAAACCCAGATGTTCAATAGACTCATTGCACATGAAGTGAATTATTTCAAGCCTTTTTAAAAAAAGAAAATGTTGATAATTGTGGTTTGCAGATAATGAAAACCCAAAATTCAGAGTCCCAGAAAATTTGAACATTACATTAAATCATTAACAAAGTATATTTCAAACAGAAAAATCAGGCCTCTGAAAAGTGCGCTCATTACTTTTTGCTACTTGTTACTGTTTTTTGCCCATTTTAGTCAATTTTCATTCCTCTTTTTGCAGCTTTTTGACTATTTTTCTGTTTTTTTTTTTAACTATATTTCATGTTTTCTTCCAACTTTCAACCCATTTTACCGATTTTTGTTGTTTTGTTGGGCATTTTAACTCATCTATATTGCTACTTCTTGTCCTTTTTACCACTTGTGACCACTTAGATTGCTGCTCTTATAAAGTTATTTTTCAGTAATTTGGCTCTTTGGTTGGACAAGGTTGAGTAACACTGGTGTGGAGCATAAAACATCTACAGTAAGAAATTATCTCATATTCTGACACATCAGAGGTTGAATAATTATTGCACTGTCTGCAATTAGAATATCACTAAATATGGGGTCTCTGTAAGGAGGAAGCTTACTTGGCTCAAAAGGCCAAAGATCCAAACATTTGCCGTGTTTTGGTCACTGCACAAAGACAGAACATCACATTAAATTGAAGATCCTCATGCTGCCAGTCCACTCTCATTTCAATCTGATCAAATCACACCTACACAGATCTCATGTAGCAGGTTTTTCCTTTCAAACGCCAGCTTTGATGTAACAAATATAATCATGAGTATTTAATGTGACTGATGATTTGGAAGCACGTTTTCAAGGGAATCAGGTAAATTAATTCAAACATAATTCATCTTTAATTCATGGGATCTGCTCTTTGGGAACAGGTTGAGTGAAGTTCTACGCTTCTCATTTGGTAAAAACATTTCACTGAATATCTCTCTGCTGGGTATGAGTAGGCGATGGGATGATGTAGAATAAAAACATATATATCTGAGCTACACGCTGTACATTCTGCACATCCTCCAGCCTAGTGAAGGTAGGATGAAGTTCCTCCTCCACCAGCCTGGAGCCTGAAGAGAGAACACACACTTTACTGCTCTCATCTAATAGGCTTCACTGGGAGTCTTACATTGAAAAGTTCAGCTGACCTTACCTTCCCTCTCTTCTCCCCATGACTTTCCTCTTTTGTTCTGGCATCACCCGCCACCCCGCCTGTTGTATCAGTTAAAGTTTATGACAAAGTCACAGGAAAGAGAAGCCAGGCTCAATCTCAGCTCTCCATTCACTGCCGCCCTTGCCCAATCTTTCTCCATTTATCTCCCTCTCTCCCTCTCTGGGGGACGGGGGGAGTCATATCGACAGAGCGCCCTCTCTCCGGCTCACTAAAACATTGTGTCGATTCTGTCCTCCCCAGGTCAAAACGAGTCAGGAGTCGCCGTACATGATGACAGGATCTACGTGGTTGGAGGATACTCCATTTGGACCAATGAGCCTCTGGCTTGTATTCAGGTGAAGTGCTTTGAGATGTTTTATGTTTAGCATCATTACAGTGAGGAGCCAGGATGATCAAACAAAGGGGTTTTAATTAAGAGAATTTAATCATATTCTGGGTATGAAATGAAATGAATTCACACCACAACACCTGAATTGCACTTAATATTTACTGCCTGCATGGCTCATCATAGCCCTTAGGTTAACAATATGACAGCTAAAGCATGTTGCCTTTAAAAGGTGAAAATTACACATGAAATAGATTTAAAAAAAATGGTAAAATGAGATAAGGTGAAGTCAAATAGAAAAAATAACAACAGAACATGCTCATAAGTTCACATACCCTAGCAGAATTTTTGATTTTTTGGCCATTTTTAGAGAATATGAATGATAACAGAAAACATTTCCTTCACTCATGGTTAGTGGTTGGGTGAAAATAGTTCTTAACAAACAAATATGTTCACTCTTTTCAAATCATAATGACAACAGAAACCTCCAAAATGACACTGATCAAAAGTTTACATGACCCGGTTCTTAGAACCTTGTATTTCCCCCTATAACATCAATGACAGCTTGAAGTCTTTTGTGCTTGTTGTGGATGAGGGTCTTTATTTTCTCGGACAATAAAACTACCCATTCCTCTTCACAAAAAGCCTCCAGTTCCTGTAAATTCTTGGGCTGTCTTGCATGAACTGCAGGTTTGAGATCTCCCCAGAGTGGCTCAATGATATTGAGGTCAGGAGACTGAGATGGCCACTCCAGTACCTTCCCTTTATTCTGCTGTAGCCAATAGCAGGTTCATGTGGCCTTGTGTTTTGGATCATTTTCATGTTGGAACATCTATGTCTCGTGTGCAGCTTCTAGGCTGATGGGTGTAAATTTTTCTCTATGTGTGTGCTTTTATCAAAAGCTTTGTGACTAACACACCAGTGTTCGCATGCCGATGTGATGACAAACGTTTAGTGTGGTGTTTAACTTGCTTTAGCGCTGGATCAACAAAGCAGAGTCCTGATTTTTCAGACTGATGTGACTGACAGTCTGACAGGAACCATGTTTTTCACCACTCTTCTTTTCACAGGTGCTGGATCTGAGCACCGAGGGGAAGGAGGAGGTTTTCTACGGGCCGACACTGCCATTCGCCTCCAACGGAATAGCAACATGTTTCCTCCCCGCTCCATACTTTACCTGCCCAAACCTCCAGACTCTACAAATCCCCCATCACAGAATAGGTGCTGTTTAACCATGAACAACATGAACACAGAGCCAGACAGTGGAGAGGATTCAGCTCCACTCTGGACCATCACTCAGACTGACAAAAATGTCCCTGATCATAGTCATCTTTCAGGAACCTGCAATCTCTGTTACACAAACGCGCTGGGATTTCTTTGAGACCCAAATGTAATAAGAAATACTATCCTAATCTTTGAAAGCCATGCTTTCCTGCAAGCTTCTGGGAGACTGGAGAAGGAGTAGATGTCTCAGTAATACTGCATATCTGTTGTATTTCCCAGAGGACACACGCACCAGTTACAGTGTCCAGTGAACATGCAGCAAACATGAGAAAGTTCCTCAAGAACACGAAGTAAAAATGCGCGAATCATGACGTGGTGAGCAGACAGACGCTTTATTGCTCAAGAGTTGATGAGACTATTTTCTTCTTTGAGCTGAAATCCCTGCAGAACATTTTTCTACCAAAGCTCTTTAACCGCCCTATAATCAGCCTAAAAATATGTACGGCATATTTTTCAAGACATATACAACAAGGCCTGCTGTGTTACTGGATTGCATGTGCTTTGAAACTACAAATTGGTTTAAGAAGCATCGGGAGCCTGAGGCCTAAGCTTGTCATTGCAATTTAAATAAGGTCAGAAATATTACTTGATTTCCCCCTCATCAGCGGTGACACCCTGCTGTATGTATGTGTGTGTGTGCGCGTGTGTGTGTGTGTTAACTACCTGTGTGAGATTTTTATTACGCTCAGGACCTCAGACTGTTTATGTGCAATATGAATGTCTGGTCACTGTCATCATTCAGAAGAAATCTGCTGAGGAAAGTTACTATCATTATCAAATTAAAACAGTTTGACCAGAGGAAAGAAAAAGTGATCCCTGAACTGTTCAAAATATCACCTCTGTATGGATATATGAAAGATTTTCAAAATAAAAGCTCTACATAATGAAACTGGGGCTCAGTGTTCAATATGAACTAGGGCTGAACAATTTGCAAAAATGGTCTAGTTGTGATCCTCTAAAGAGAAATTGCTTTTTATTTGGCTATTATTTTCAGGTCCTTTGTCTTACCTGTTGTTCAACAAACACTTGGAATATATCACTATTCATTAAAAAAAGCACCATTTTCTAAATAAAAGCAGAAATACATCAATTCTATAGAGACAAGCTTTTTAGAGTCGTGTGGCAAATTTAAAATTACTTGCTAAATTTAATGGAATAATCTTTTATCATTCTTGGTTGACTAATAAAATCATACATGAGGAGGAAAAGAAGGATTGTTGGAAGAAAAAAAGGAATCAGCAAAATAATCAGTTTGCTATAAAAACCCACTTTCACAAGTAAAAAAAATATGAAAACCTGTTTTTTTATGAGATTTGATTTTTTTCACCATATACAGTTGAAATTTTGAGATAGAAATTTGATATAGACATAAGAAAAAGTAAAATTATAACGTTTTTACCCCATGATTTTGACTTTTTATCCCAAAAAATGTAACTCCTAAAGTCATTACTTTGACTTTTTCAAAATTTTGATTTTGTTTTTCTCATAATCTGAACCTTTTTATTCTGAAATCTTTGACTTTTAGTCTCATAATTTTGGCTATCTTGAAATTTTGAGTTTATTTCAAAATTTTGACTTTAATCTTGAAAATAACATCAATTTAACTATTGACTTTGACTTTTCAGAATTTGGACTTTTTTCCCCAAATTTCTACTTTCTTTTCTTTTTTTTATTTGAGTTTTGCAACATAGTACAAAAATTTTTGTAGTTACATACGGCCAATGTTCATTACTGAAAGTACATTCAACTTGATCTTCATTTAGACATAGGCAATACTTTTTTTTTTTTTTTTAATTTCTACTTTCTTATCTCCAAATTTTTGCCATTTAACTCATAATTTTGACTTTTAATCTGAGAATTTCAACTTTTTATGTCAGTATTTTGACTCAATATTAGCCTCCCCCCCAAAAAATCCCAACTCAGCCAAGTTTCCATTTCTATTTGTTTGACTGGTGGAAATGGGCTTCCATAGTTTGCATATACAGGTAAATCTCAAAAATAAGATTATCATGAATTAGTTTAATAATTTGGTCACTCATTTTAGATAGTGAAACCCAGATATTATACAGAATTATTTGATATAGAGCAAATTATTTCCAGCCTTTATTTCTTCAAATGTCAGTGTCATAGAAAATAATAGAATTACATAAAATAAAAATAGGGATATTTGAACAGTCAAGTCAGGCTTATAAAAAATATGTTCATGTCTTGGCATTGAGATTTTTTTCTGCAACTAATTTTTGCCCATTTTAGTCATGTTCCTTTATTTTTTTTGGTTCTTTCGAACCTTCTTTTTTGCTACTTTCAGACTGTTTTCTAAGTTTCATCCTCATTTTCAACTCTTTTCTTCCAATTTTGCTGCTTTTTGACTATTTTTGCCACCTTAAACTTATTTTCTTTGCCACTTCTTGCCCTTTTTTCCACTTTTCACTTTTCAACTCCAAGTTTGTTGCTTGTGTAGGAGTATTTTTTTTTAATAGATGGGCTCTTTGGTTGAGCCTAGTTGAGCAACACTGGTGTAGAGCATAAAACATCTACTGTAAAATATTTCATCTGGTATTCTGACACATCTGAGGTTAAAGAAATATTGCACTGTCTGCATTTAGAATATTGCAGCAGGTCAAATTGCGACTTAATCTAATTCACAATTAATTTCCCAGCCTTAATATAAATTATGATAAAAACAGGATGATTAATCAGGATCAACAGATAACTAAAATAACTCTTCTCTTCCTCCTCTTCAACCGGCTCTGATACTGGAGGTAGAGAAGAGACGAGCATAGATACATTGCAGTTTGATGAGACTGGAAAATGACTAGCAATGACAGAAAATGGGACTTGGTGATTGTGGGAGACAGGAGTGAGACTTCATGTGATTAGGTGCAAACCAAAGCCGGATTGCTGGAGATTGCTGTGACTTGGAAAGGGGAGAGGGAGAAATAGAACAAACAGTCCTCCTCTCCTGTACTATTTCTCTCAGTGCTACCAAACTCTTTGGGCTCACCCACGACTGTCATCAAATCTGTAATTTCGAGTGCCAGCTGAGTGGAGATGGATCCAGCACCTGACGGTATAAGCACAGATAGTCGCTTCAAGCTCACAGCCCCAAGAGAAAGAGAAAGAAAGACGTGCTGTGAGCCTTTTCACATGGATTGTCACATTTTGTTTCAGGATGGATCTGCAGCGGTGCTAAGTTCTTTTATTATCTGTACATTACATTCTGTGATAATAAATACAGAGAGGAGCATGAGAGGCCGATAGATGAAGATTTTCCGGAAATGTACTTTGATTCATGATGATTTTTACAGCACGTTACGCCAAAGGAAAATATATCAACATTAGAAAATACTCAGGCACCTTCATAGGAAGCAGTGTTCAACCCTTTTCTGGAGCCAAGATAAAGAAATTTGGCATCACAAAGAAGGTTTTTACAAGTAACAAGTCATTTTTGGAGGTTTTCAGTCCTCCTCCAGACTGGTCATCTCTGCCTGCCCACACTCCCCGAGAAGGCTCAGCAACTTCCTGTAAGCACTCCTGGTAGAGAGAGAGAGAGAGAGAGAGAGAGAGAGGTATAAGTCAGCACACACACACACACACACACACACACACACACACTTTGGCTACAGAGTATCTCCAGTTCACTACGCAACACCTGTTCATTGTCTAGACAACTTTAAAAATAGTTTGAGGCGGTGAAAAGTGTCTTTGTGGTTTTGAGGGTGTAATTCATCTGTGTGCTCACCTCAAGGCCGTGTTCCTGCCCAGCCCTCTCTTGTGCTCAGTGTTTCTCAGACTTTGAGACAGGTCAGGGATGAGAACCTGAACAACAGAAGGATCCAAAACAGCCACCGTCTCAAGGACGCTGTAGACCTGCCGCTCGTAGACGCCTTCGTTCTCCCCCACGAACGACCTACGAGCAGTGGGAGGAGACAAACAGTGAACATGTGATAAAGAATATGGTAAATTCATGTCACAGGGTGTGTGCAGCATTAAAACAGTGTCACAGCTCAAATTCAGGTGCAGAGATTCATGGGTAAATATTATTTCATACCTTAAAACAGTGATCAGCTGGTCACATGGTCCTGTTGTATATGCAACAGCACAACGCTCCACAACAATCTGTAAGGCGTCTGTGCTCATCTTCCGCACTGCACAGGGATAAAAAAAAAAAACAGTGAGTGACATAACGAACACAAACTTCATTATCAACATTTGTGTTGAAGCATTCTGGGCTCCAACGCTGTGAACAGAAGAATTATATTTGCAATCAATCACTTGCATTGAAGTAATGGGATTCTTCATGCCAAGGTCACTGAAACAGTGACTTTGACCCACTGTCAAATTCTTTTAATAAATGAGTACACCTCAGTGTATTAGTAACCCCTCTACAAAAATGATGGTACACTGCTCTAAACTGCTTTAAAGTCTCCAGTACAAAAATATGATACGAGTGTCAACTGAAACCTGCAAACTGACAGCTCAGCAGTTTCACCATCAGAGGGTAGCAGTAGTTTTTTGATTTACCTTAAACCTTTTATTCACAATGGAGTGACATAAAAGTGCTTTACATGAAAAATAAGATACAAATAAAATAAGATAGAATAAATAAAGCAAGCATACAATTGTAAAACAACCTAACTTTTCCATCAACATGCTCAGGGAATTCTTTCAGAAACTAATACAATTGCATTTACCTTTAAAAACCAAAATTGTATTTGTATTACCAAAATCAACACATTTCAAAAATACGTTCCTGCTGTGTTCAGGCAAATAAGGTTGGACATGAAACATTCCAGATACTTAAAAACACTAGTTATACCATAAAAATACTCATTTAAACTACAAATTTAGAGATTCACTGAACGACATACATACTTAAATATACCACAGTTTGGTTTTTACAGTCTTTTCAGTCTCTTAAGTGTCCTTAAAATATCTGTAATCAGCTGCAGAGGCCTCGCTTTGTCTGTCCCTGAACAAAAATACTCCAACTCCCTGAAGAAGGAAAAAACAAAACAAAACAAAACAAACAAAAAAAGAAACACAAAAAGGCAAAGCTCTTATTCCTATCCCACTGTTATCTTAAAAGGTAGCAACATGATAGAAATGAAAAATTAAGCTGACAAATTGATACATGCTACCAAGAACAATGGATGGAGAGTAAAAAGTTGAAACTTGTAACAAGAAACTAAACCCATCAAAACGAAAAATAAAAATTCTAAGATAACAAAAGATTGAAGCAATAAAAGCAATTAAGATGCTCCAACTCAATAGAAAAGATAAGAAATGGACAAAAAAAATACTGAAAAATAATTAAAAACAAATATTAAGACAATAAATAAAATGAATGAATCTTATTATGTTGAAATGCTGAGCATCAGCATCTCCATTCCTCCATCTGCTCCAATAGAAATGTTAAGGTAAGGGTTGTGGCTTAGCATTTCAACATTTTGCCTTTCCTGCAAGAAAGTGCTTCAAATTGAAATGGAGCTCAGCATTTCAATACTTAGATTTTCTTGCAAGGAAAGTGAGAGTGTTGAAATGTGATGCTCAGCATTTCAAAGTCTAGCATTTGTTGACAGGAAATGCTTAACGTTGAAACATCTCCAATGGGGCAGTGGAGATGTTAAGGTAAGGGTTGTGGCTTTGCATTTCAGCACTGAGCCTTTCCTGCAAGAAAGTGCTTCTCGTTAAAACGGGGCTCAGCATTTCAACATTATGCATTTGCTGAAAAGAAATGCAGGACCCCCTCTTGTAATCGGTTGAAATGACTTAAGAAAAGATTAAAGTTTGAACTTGTTAAGTACACCAATAAGATAAATTCATCTTGACTTCTTTTTCATTTTTTTATAATAATGTGATAACAAGGTTTGAACTCTTTTGACAAGAAGTAAAAATGAAATTGTGAAACTGTAGAAGGAGTTACAGTGACTCAGTAAAAATAGTCTGGTCAGATTAATATGGCACAAGTTTCAGAAAATAAATGGACGTCAACACTTAATGTTTGTACTGAAAATGTTAGTGTTACAAGGAATCAGAGACACTAATGTGATTCCTGAAACAAGAGTCATCAGATCATCACTGAGTGGTGGTTTCTCAGCAGCTCACATGTGGAACATTTCCTGGACGGTTTCATTAGCAGATTCAGAGGAACATTATCCGCTGCTGATTTTCAGCTCCGACAGTGAACTGACTTTAACTACCTCCATGTGAGCCACTCGTCACATTCAGAAAACTTTTAGATTCAGTCTCTTGACATTCAGTCTGTTTCCTCCTCTGAGTGACTGTTAGCAACTGAACAGGGATATTCTGGAGACAATCAGAACCACATCGGGGTAAAAAAAAAAAAAAGTGTTTGTGTCAGCAGAAGCATGGGGCTCAGATGTGGCTGTGAAAAATCTGCACTCGCTCTTACCCAGTGGTTCATTGACGAGCATCACACAGCGCAGCAGAGCGGGGAGGGGCACGGTGAGGAGAAGCGGGTCTGAGTCACTGTTTCTTCTCAGGAGCTCCAGGAGGAACATCAGGACTGACGCAAGCCGAGGCGGGGGGGCGTGACCTTTGAACTGCAGGAAGCTTTCACTGTAAAATGTTAGATAAGGCAACAAGTTTTGATTATTCAGAATATCACAGTCGACGAACTCTTTTCAGGAGGAGGCGTCAGAACAGTGACCATTACAGGGGGGGTTGTTTTTAATCAGACTGACAACACTTTGTGCTGCATCTATTGTATGAAAAGTGCTTTGTCAATTAAGTTTTCATTCAATTTGATGATGTCACAGTGGGAGGAGATGAAGGTCCCTTGAAGCCTGATATTTAATAAAAGGACTCATGGGTGTCACTCAGTTCAGCTCTGCTCTAATTGGGCAATAGAGATGTTAAGGTAAGGACTGTGGCTTAGCATTTTTAACATTGAGCTTTTCCTGCAAGAAAGTGCTTAATATTGAAATGGGATGCTCAGCATCTCAGCATCCTGCATTTGCTGAAAGGAAATGCAACCCCCCCCTAGTTCTTGTTTGGTCTTCGTTGAAAACTTTGAGAACTAAAACAAGATCTACAATAAGCTGCAGCCATTGCCCTGAAGTTTTCTTCTGTCTCACTTTGAAACTTTGGATCATCGTTAGCATGCTGATGAGCTGGAAAACGGTCGCATCCAAACACATTCTGGATATGTAACCAACATCAGAGCCAAGCTGCTGGAGGCCATGACAGGAATACAAGATCTGAGCTGCAGAGACCTACCAGAGCACCTCCAGTACTGTTCTCCTCAGAGACGCTCCCTGGCTGGTGGGGTTGGCCTCACAGGCGCTCAGGAGCACCGGGTGGTTGGCAACGACGCCCAAGGAAGGCGAGGCAGGAAGGAAGTGGTCCAGATATCTGCGGGTAACAGAGCGGAGCTGCTGCTTCAGGTAGGCGCCCTGTGACTGTGACACACTGGAGGCCACTGATAGACCCTACAGGGGAACAAGGTGTGTGTGTGTCAGGGATGGAAACTTCTAGAAACATCTGGGCAGGTTATAAACAAAGGAACTACAGGGAATGGGGTTCAAGGTTAATGTCACAGGACTGTCCTCAACACTTCCATGATTCAGTACTTTCTGTATGTTCTGACCTGTAGATAGAGAGGCAAACTGTCTCTGAGAGCTTTGTCCTGCTGTGTGAGGCTGCGAGGGAGCAGCAGTCCATCTACAATACGAAAAAGCAGCTGCTGAGCTTTGGATGTGGCCAGCAGGGGGCTCCAGTGCTTCACTATGCAACCTGAATCAAACAGCACAGAAAGAGAAACAACCAGAAAGAGAGACATGACACTGTTAAGGCTCCTTTCTTCATCTCAAAGTTTAAGATGTTCAAAGTTTCTGAGCTGTGCACTGACCTACAGCCCAGTACGTCAACTGCAGCCCCTCCTGGTTCTTGCTGACCAAAGAGGGTTTAATATGTTTCATGATGTCACCGATGTAGTCCAGAGCTTTGGTCACCATGGCTGAACGCTCAGACAAAAGCGTCAGTCCACTGTAAACACTTCCCACAGCCTACAGGGAGCAAACAAGAGACACTCATGGAGTTCAAGTTAACACAGACTGTTGCACATAGTAGTGGAGGAGTCATTTAACCCGGGAAAGTCCGACCTATCAAAAAATAGTCTGAAAATTCATATTTTTTGGAACTGAGATGTTTCTTAACCCTTTTAACAAAATCCAGAAAAATATTGCCTTATCATTTCATTCATGATATATTTCTCGTATCACATTTGACACACAGGTCAATTTTGCATACTATTTTATCTATTTCATTCATTTTTTTTAGTAAGCATGCATTTATTTTGTGAAGATAACACTTATTTTTTTTTAAATAAAAGTCACTATTTTGATGTTATTCTTGCTGCAACTTCTAGAAAATAAAGCAATTATTTTCCTGAAAATATGTGACATTTTTAAAAAGGCCAAAATACAACTTCAGCCGACTGTAGTGATATGAAAATCCTCAAAGTGGTAGAATATATTTTTGAAAATATTTTTTAGCAGGTTTTTAAAGAAACTATTTATCATTTTGATGAGACGGAGGTCTTTAAACTTATGCATAAACTGATACATTTGACTTTATAGGGTTAAAGATGATTTGAAAAACATACTTCACGCAAGGTACAGAGCATTAGACTCAGATATGCTGGTTTACTGATGGTTATATACTTTAGAAAATATGACTTTGCATCAAGAGATATTCTGCTGAACATTAATTATTTCACTTCATCAGGATAACTCCACATTGTCAGTCTAAAAAAGTTCTGATTTTACTTTTACTGACACATTCAGAGCAGTGGTATCTGAAAAAGCTTTGGGAAACACTAATAGCACTGATGGCAAAATGCCTTCAAAACTCAGGAGCCATTTGTTATTACATATTTCATCCAAAATTTCAAGAATGTAAACAAAATAGGGGTTAAATTGAATATAGAGCAATGAAAACAGACATTTTTTGAATTGTTTTAATATATCTGTCTTTCCATGTGAGACTAAGCCAGGATAAGGACGGTTCCAGAGGAGGCAGATTGAGTAAGAAGACACAGCAAAATGTGCATAAAAGTAGTCTAGTTTCCTGCAGATCAGCTAAATAAGGTATCCAATGTTTTTTTGTTTGTTTTTGTAAGATCGGGTTGTCCCATTATCATTTTTCTGTGGCAAGGAGTCGCTTGTCCTAAGCAATTTTGGAGTTCACGTGCTGAAAAGCTGGGTACCTCTTGGTTCAGAGGACTGCAGCTGTGAGTGTGTCGTACCTTTAAAAACATCTCGAGCCCTAGAGTTGGTTCCGGCCTGGCGGCTGGGGGCTGCAGACCTGCTCTCTGTAAGAGACCGTCCACCTCAGGAAGCCTCAAGACCAGACGAGTCAGTTCACACAACTGCTCCTCCAAAGTCTGACCTGGAAACACCAAACAATCGTACATTATCATTGCTATTGTTGCTTTAAACATCTCCCTACACACTCAAATCACACTACATGTGACACACAAAGATCACAGCGACACTCTGATGCTGAAGACTGGTTAATTCAGGACCACAAAAGCAGCTTTTTTTTGTTTATTTTATGTGTATATTTTTGTCAGGTACAGTGTACAGTCATTCAGCTGTCCTGGCGTTGTCTATGAGCTGATCTGCAGTCGCCAAGCAGGAGACTTAAAAGAAATCAACTACTCAATACAGGGGACCCGCAGGTTCTGGCAAGTCAAATTTAACAGAGCACTGGGCTGTTGGAGCTGGAATTGAACCATCAGCCTTTGGTTGAGATACGACCAACTCTGCACTGCAAAAACTGAAACCAAGGCAAGTGTTTGTGTCTTAATTTTAATTAAAACAACAAAAAAAGTGTCATAGACTCAATATGAGCCACATTCACCACACAAGTCTAGAAAAAATGTCTTATTCCAAGATATTAATAGACAAATAAATAATTGTCAACTGCTTCAGAAAATGTTCTACTTTGGGTTAAAATCAGAATAATACCTCATTACGAGACACTAAAAACATTCAAAAGTCATTTTTTCCTTTCAATAACTTGAATGAAGAAATGTTTCTGGACTTGTCAGGTGAATGTGGCGCATTTTGATTCAAACAGACAGCTTCTACTATAAGTCATAAACACTTTAAGATTTCACTTTCCCACTGAGCCACATTGGCCTCAAACATCCCAGGCAAAAAAAAGGTATTAACAATGAGCCTTTGTTTGCTTTTTTGTTAGGATAAGTTAAAAGAAGCCTAAACAATATCAGCTATTCCAAAATGTTCTGGGTTCATCTGTTTCTGCTCAGGAAAGCCTCTGAAATTGGTGGTGGTCTTAAAAAATCAGACTCTGTTTATTTATGTTCTTGTTTTTTCTCCCTCTGATTGGACACAAGTTTGAAGGAGAAACAATCCTGTTTCTTTTTTGAACTCTGCGACATGGATTATCCCAGTGTTACCTGTTTTGCTGTTGGAGCCGTCTTGGTTCTTGTGGAGGTGCTGCTGTATGACGCAGCGGAGCCAGGCCCTCACTGAAAGACTCTGTGCAGACGTCGACTCACCGCTTAGCGAGGCCAGAAGCTCACTGAGGGAGACAAGACATGGAGGATTTTAAAGAATGAAATGTGTGCAGTGATCAAACACAGGATGAGGAAAACAATGAATCCTGTGCAGTGAGTCAGTGACAGTTTTGTTATGAGTGTTTCACAAATATGTGCTCAATTAACACTAATGTAGCTGTTAGAAGTCACATATGAATCAAACTGAAATTAAAACATTGTTTATATTCTCTGTGATGAAAATCTATGCCAGGTCACAAATCTGTATCCAAATTATGCTAAATCAAGGGTGTGGTTAGGAACTAGTTTCCCGAGTTGACTGAAGATGTCGGCACTTTCTCTAGAGTAGTTACAATGCCTCAGTATTTTCACTGCTTTAATGTACAGAAAATATCCCTCCTTTTTGGATAGAGATTTTTATTTTGTGGTTGTGTGTGTCTTTGGAACAATGGTTTGGGACTCCTGATGAGAAGAGCAACAACATCAAATGAATACAGTAGAGATGTCGGATGCAAGATGTCAACAAAACAGATCAAAAAACAGAAATAAAACACTTATATCTTAATGGCACAATCATGTTGACTCCACAAACATGACTAGAGCTTCACTAGGGTTCAAAGAGAGCGCCTTAAATTATTTTCTTGGATTAATAATACTGAAAGTATCTCTATCAGAAGAGCACCTGAAACTTAAACCATTTTTGAGAAACATTAAATGTTATCAATGTGTATTTCAGTGCCTGTAACCTCCTTAGATCTGTTTGTGTCAGATGTTTAGATATTTCCAGATTGAGATTCACTGACTTATTTGTGTTTTTTTCTTTTGGAAATCATAAGCCCCCATTATAGAGAACAAAGAAGTAAATCAGGGATGTCCAAACTGAGGCCCGGGGGCCAATTGTGGCCCGCTGTCTATTTTCATGCGGCCCCCAGCGCTCAGCTTACCATGTGTTAGTTTTGTCTCTTAAGTTAATCATGTTCTAAATGATTACATTTACAGTTTCTGTCAAGTGCTTGGAGTAAAAACTTAATATATCTGGTAACGTTTCACAAAGATTTTAGACTGTGCATAAACAGCTTTATGAAGCTAAAGCTCTGTACAATCTGCAAAAACTCAACAACTTTTACATCTGACATTTAATTGCATTTGGCACGATGCAAAATGTGTTTCATGAGTTGTTTAGAAAAACACGAGAGGACAAAAAACCTGAATTAAAGATGAGAAATGGTCCAAAAAAGACAAAGTCGAAACATAAAATGGTTCAGATTGCAGGATCAGAGATATTTGGGGTTTAAAATGTTTTTATAATTGTCGTATAAACAAACGTGACTGTTAGAGTGATGCTGTACTGCCGTGCTTGTAATCTATGTTATCATTCTGACGTCAAGGACAGACTGCTCATGCAGAAAGTAGGTATCAGCTGTTTACAGAATGTGGTTACATGATGTCCATTCAAATATGTTCTGCCTGTGAACTTCTGGTTTGTACATGACTAATGACTATACGATCACGCCCATATGATGATTTCTCTGTGAATAAAGAGCTGAACAACGGGGAAGTCGGCGGAGCTGATGGGAGTCAGGGTGCTGGATGCACCTCTGATCAGACTTCCCTTTTGCAAATGCATTAACTAAGAATCTGTGCCTTGGAGCTTCTTTCGACACCCACAGCAGCTGATAGC
>RPOG01006082.1:0-26613 GCA_008086565.1 Thalassoma bifasciatum
GCTGCCTGACGGCATCCAGCTGTCCCTGATGTGGCGCTGAGGGGCCGGTGCTGGGTTTGTCAGCCTCGCTGTTTTACTGCAGACCAAAACACACATGCAAATTCGCCCTCAGTCACACATGGTAACACGCAGGTCTTCTGCACATGCAAAATAAAGAATACATGTAAGTTAGTCACAGAATGAAAGTGTTTTAAAGGAGGGTTGTAGTTATTAAATAGCGTTTGTTATCTTTATTTGTCAGATGAAGCTGGTTGCTTTTTTGTGATTGGGTCATGCAGTCCAACCTGACACATAAAAATGAGTTTAATTTGGGTTTTTTTGCATTGTTATATTTGCTTATGTAACTTTCAGTTCCTGGTCAAACATCCTCAGGAATTACATAGTTTCTGTGACCTATTATTTATCTGTTTCCACTGTGTGGCCTGGGTGGAATAATTAATGAGTCCGGTGACATTTGGAGAAAAAAAAAAAAAAAAAGATTATTGCAATACATCGCCAGACCAGCAGAGGGCAGTAAATTTCCTGTTGACATTGACCCTGTGGTGCATAGTGGTCACTACAGTAAACACCTATTTAAAACTTATTTACACCTAAATCCAATGGTTCATGTGTTGAAAATTCATATTAACCTGTGTCAGGATATTTTTATTCTTCCTAGGGCCTGAAAACATGTTTTTAATTCTTTTTCCGAATATGAATATATTTTTAAAAAGTTATAGACAAACATTTTAGGGTAAAGCCGTGTAATAACTATAAATTATTCAGTGTTGAAATGGATGAAAGAGAGTTAAAATGTTTTCCAAAGCTTTAAAAAAAGATTATTCATGAAATTACCCCAAAAAAAGGAAAGAAGTCAAACAAAAAAATAAATCATATTTACATTTCGTTCACACTATTTTATGTTGAATGCTCAGTTACAAATATTTGGAGAAAAAAAAAGGAAAACTTTTTTTCATGCGTTAAGACAAATAAAAAAACTTCAAGGGAAAAATCCTGACACTGACTTTCATAATTCATGCATCAGAAAGTTAAATCAGGAATAGATGGACTGAGCAGCCTCAGTAATGATAAATACCGAACAAGTGTGTTGTTTTCACTTCTCATATGTTGAGAGTGATAGAGCACAGGCTAAAGGCTAAAACAGTCACTAATGTGTTTGTGCTGATGTTGATTCCTGTCCACATGCAGCAGTTATTCTGCAGTGATCTGTTCAAACCTGAGAGTCTATCCATAAAATGAAGAGCCAGGTTACGTTTGCTCTGCTTGGTGAGGTTGGAGTTGGTAGATGAGACCTGGTAGTACTCAAATACGCTACAAACTGAGTTCACAAAGTTTACTTTTTGTCATGTTTCAAACAACAGCGCTTCATAACTGTTGATAAATACATTACCTTGAAAGTTCATGGTTTATCATGACAGTGGGGAGCAAGTGCTCATGGGAAGTGGAGTCTTTATAAACAGCACTAACCCTGGCTTTTCCACAAAGTCCTCACATCTACTTAAACATTTAAAAAAATTTAAAGGACATCACACAATAATTTCAGACATAATTTGGTCTTTGATCCTCACATTTGGTTATTTATCTTTGCGTTTTCAAATGTGGCATTCCCTCAGACAAGATTACTACAGGATAAAACTTATTATTTACTTACTTACTTGTTAATATTGTATTATAAGCTGGGCTGTGGTAATTTAGGATCATTTGCTCCATTTCTATGCAGCTTCACACATGGGATCTCTGGGGGATAAATGCTTAAGGTAATAGATGATAGATGGGTGTCAGATAATATGATATAAAGAACAAAAGAGCTGATCCATCGTAAGGATAAGCTCATGTTAGGACTGTTGGAGCCATAGAGAAGCATGACAGTGCACATTAATGAAGAATCAGGAAAGAGAAACCTTCACCTCTTCACGGTGACTGAAAGGATCTAAAATGGCAGGTTAGATTCTGTGTAAAGCCGTTTACTTTTCTTAAAGTGTGCCACGGTGCCTTTAAAGTGAAAAGTGGTCTTCAAAGATTGATTTCCAGGATGACACTTTGCTCTGTTTCCAGACTGAGAGCTCACCTTTCCCCAGCTCTGACAATGAATCAGTGTTTTGATTCATCACAGCAATCTCTGTCTCTGCTCTCCCCTGTGTCTATTCTCCAGCTGCTCCCACTAACTTATGATATAACATCATTATTCTGTAACCCGACAAATTGTGAACCCAGCTGTCTCAACCTGATTTCTCTTTTTACAACAGCTGGGACGCAGCTTGTGCTGTGCACCCACCACGCTGGCGGGGAAATGTAGGAAAACAATAAAAGTTCTGCTGTAATATATCAATTATCTTTTGTGGGGAAAGTTCAGATTTAAAAGGATGNCAGCTGTCAAAATTGTGACACACTTAAAAACAGCGTTGATACAGGAACTCCCGTCCATCTGCTCGCAGCAAAACAAACATTTGCACAGCCTGTTTGCTGCAGGGTTTCATGTAGCGTACAGTAGGTGTGGTGCAGCCTGTCGCCGCTCTATTCCCCCCCTGGGTGCTGTGAAGCTGATTTATAAGAAGGAGGGGCCTGTGAGCTGCAATCAGCCCATTTCCATCAGCGTTATGGCTGCCTGACGGCATCCAGCTGTCCCTGATGTGGCGCTGAGGGGCCGGTGCTGGGTTTGTCAGCCTCGCTGTTTTACTGCAGACCAAAACACACATGCAAATTCGCCCTCAGTCACACATGGTAACACGCAGGTCTTCTGCACATGCAAAATAAAGAATACATGTAAGTTAGTCACAGAATGAAAGTGTTTTAAAGGAGTTTTTAAATGGCATTTGTTGTCTTTATTTGTCAGATTAGAGCTGAAGCTGGTTGCTTTTTAGTGATTGGGTCATGCAGTCCAACCTGACACATAAAAATGAGTTTAATTTGGGTTTTTTTGCATTGTTATATTTGCTTATGTAACTTTCAGTTCCTGGTCAAACATCCTCAGGAATTACATAGTTTCTGTGACCTATTACTTATCTGTTTCCACTGTGTGGCCTGGGTGGAATAATTAATGAGTCTGGTGACATTTGGAGAAAAAAAAAAAAAAAAAAAGAATATTGCCAATACTAAAGGGAAAAATCCTGACACTGACTTTCATAATTCATGCATCAGAGAGTTAAATCAGGAATAGACAGACAGAGCAGCCTCAGTAATAATAAATACTGAACACACAGAGGGGTGTATTTGCATTACACTACTCATCCAAGTTTGTTGTTTTCACTTCTAATCTGTTGAGAGAGATAGAGCACAGGATAAAGGCTAAAACAGTCACTAATGTGTTTGTGCTAATGTTGATTCCTGTCCACATGCAGCAGTTATTCTGCAGTGATCTGTTCAAACCTGAGAGTCTATCAATAAAATGAAGAGCCAGGTTACGTTTGCTCTGCTTGGTGAGGTTGGAGTTGGTAGATGAGCACTGGTAGGACACAACCAGGATTCACTAACGTTACAGACATGTATCAGAGCACTGAGCTGTGAGTAGCTTAAATGTAGCTACTCAAGTACGCTACAAACTGAGTTCACAAAGTTTACTTTTTGTCATGTTTCAAACAACAGCGCTTCATAACTGTTGATAAATACATTACGTTGAAAGTTCATGGTTCATCATGACAGTGGGGAGCAAGTGCCCATGGGAAGTGGAGTCTTTATAAACAGCACTAACGCTGGCTTTTCCACAAAGTCCTCACAGCTACTTAAACATTTAAAAGTATTTAAAGGACATCAAACAATAATTTCAGACATAATTTGGTCTTTGTTCCCCACATTTGGTTATTTATCTTTGCATTTTCAAATGTGGCAGCCCCTCAGACAAGACTACTACTGGATAAAACTTATTATTTACTTACTTACTTGTTAATATTGTATTATAAGCTGGGCTGTGGTAATTTAGGATCATTTGCTCCATTTCTATGCAGCTTCACACATGGGATCTCTGGGGGATAAATGCTTAAGGTAATAGATGATAGATGGGTGTCAGATAATATGATATAAAGAACAAAAGAGCTGATCCATCATAAGGATAAGCTCATGTTAGGACTGTTGGAGCCATAGAGAAGCATGACAGTGCACATTAATGAAGTATCAGGAAAGAGAAACCTTCACCTCTTCACCGTTACTGAAAGGATCTGAAATGGCAGGTTAGATTCTGTGTAAAGCCGTTTACTTTTCTTAAAGTGTGCCACGGTGCCTTTAAAGTGAAAAGTGGTCTTCAAAGATTGATTTCCAGGATGACACTTTGCTCTGTTTCCAGACTGAGAGCTCACCTTTCCCCAGCTCTGACAATGAATCAGTGTTTTGATTCATCACAGCAATCTCTGTCTCTGCTCTCCCCTGTGTCTATTCTCCAGCTGCTCCCACTAACTTATGATATAACATCATTATTCTGTAACCCGACAAATTGTGAACCCAGCTGTCTCAACCTGATTTCTCTTTTTACAACAGCTGGGACGCAGCTTGTGCTGTGCACCCACCACGCTGGCGGGGAAATGTAGGAAAACAATAAAAGTTCTGCTGTAATATATCAATTATCTTTTGTGGGGAAAGTTCAGATTTAAAAGGATGACAATGCAGAGATCATGAAATAACACACGGCCGTGCAGAAGGAAGACGAATGTGTTTTTCAGTGAATAACACGGAGGCTGAACGAGGACGGTCGGTGCTATTCCTGACTCTGTGCTCTCTGATGCATGCTGCTCCCTGGAAGAGCAGCAGAAATTATACCCTAACAGAACTGAGAGCACCACACAGACACCACTGCTGTTCGGCTGCCAGTCGACTCATCTATGTTAAATCCATTTGCTGTGAAACATTAATGTCCCCTCAGTCATGTCACACATCTCTAATGGGGGGGTATGTAGTCCAAAGATGGAGGTTACAGCGTTTTAAATGATGACATAATCTCACTCGTGCAGATTTTCAACCCTCTTCATGTTCATCTGTCATAAAAAATCCCCCTGAAACTGTCTTTGAACTGATCAAAATGCTTTGTTTTAAAAATAGAACCAGATCATCATGATGAGGTCATCACAGAGGGATCTCCTAACAGGGCCTCAAACACCAAGGGCTGCCCTTAGCTCCGCCTCTCCGCCTTCGGAGGGATTTGTGAGTAGGGAGCATAGGCTGTATAATAAGTGGACGTAACGACGTTCGGCTCAAACTGAAGCCTCCAGCAGATGCCCCGCCCCCTGGTGTCTGGCTGCAGTATAGGTCATAAGCCCCGCCCCCTGGTGTCTGGCTGCAGTATAGGTCATAAGCCCCGCCTCCCCATGCATTCCAGATATGAGCCGGGAAAACTTTAAAAATTACAATACCTGGTAGAAACGTTTCTCTCATCCTTACACTAAGGTGGTATGACGATGTCATTTAGCTGCATGGTGTTCAGGTGTTTTTTTTTCCTGAGAAGTTAGTTTCTCATTAGTTATCGGACGTTAAAAACCGTGTTATAAGTTTTTTTTTACGATAGTTGACAGCTGTCGTTGGTGAGTAGTTTTTATCGGGGATATAAGAAACTTCAGGAAAGAGCCAAAAGGAGACTAAACCTTCTGAAGAAGAAGAAATAAATATTTTTATTTCTCTTTTTTACTTGGCTCCACCGGAAATTCTCTACTGCGCAGACTCTGGCTGCACAATGGCGGCTAGAGAAACGGGGTTTTTTGGCTTCAAAATCGTAGAACGGTGACAGGCGGAAGCACGCTGTCCATTCTATATACAGTTAATGGTAGGGAGTCTTAAAGCTGACACTATCACAGGGTTCCTGCACATCCTTAAAAAGCCTTAAAAAGTCTTAAATTCATTGAAATTTTATAATTTGGTCTTAAATAAATTATTCAAAGGTCTTAAATTTGTCCGGGCAGGAATTCAAGCTGCTGATATAATTTATCTGCATCCTCGCTAGGCAGTCTATGACTATGGGTCACTGTTTGCACTTTTACACACAGATATTAACCAGTGAGCAACTTTAATTTCAATAAACAGTCAAATAATAAACTTGAACGAGTCTCATTAAGTGACACACGCTATGATCTAGCAGAACCCCCGAACCATCGACCATATTTATGTGTTTTTGATCTTTAACGTCATTCAAAGTGGCATTAAAAAGGTCATAAAAAGTCTTAAATTTGACCCTGTTGTACCCTGCTATCAACACGAGAGAAAACGTGTGGCTTATCTACTTAATATCACTTTACGTGGCGTCCTATTGGCATCAGTCCATTGGGGTCTGTCGGTTGGCGCTCACCTGTTGGTGTGATTTGTTGTCTGTTGGTGTCTGTTTGTTGGCATGTTTTGTCTGTTCTTTTGTCCTGTTACATAAGTTTTAATTTTAGCCTCTCACTGACAAAAAGCAGCTTAAGCTCCAGAAATATTCAGTAAAAAAACTCCAGATAAAAGCTCATCCGCTCAATAACTGAATGAAATCTGGTAGGAAATTCTAATTCTGAGGTTTCGTGATCATATTTCTCCTCTCAAACGATTCCAAGACCGGAGCTGGAAGCTGTAATCAGCAGATTGTCGGGCAAAACAGAGGAAGCAACCATCTCTAATGTCTTAACTTAACCATGGTTAAATCCTCTTCTCCTGGTAATTTCATTTTTAGACCGAGCGTGAAAGAAGAAATGTGTTTTTTTTTCCGCTCTGGCAGACTGACAGCGCAGACATTTATTGATTCTGCTCATTTAATGCATTCAAGATATTATACTCCGTCTCCCCCAGCTGAGGAACTCCTCCATCCTTCTTATATCAAGCGTGAATAAGTCTTTATATACATTTGGAGCATTTCTGCACAGTAGGAGGATGTTGGTATAAAAAAAGCTTGTGCATTTACTGCCTAAAGCTTTCAGAGAACCTGTTGCACCCATAATGTTTGTGTTGCTTCTTTGCATCACATTTTATTTAAGAGCGTGCATGCATGGCGGTAATTTATCACAATATGTGCAGTTATATTTAACCACAATGACCAGACCTTCATCTTAAACCCAGAGAGAAAAGCAGGAAGCAGAAAGCAGAGTAATGTGGTGCAGCATTTTCACCCAGAACACTGTGATTCCTGAAACGTAACGTCATTAGACAAACTGTTGATCTGAGAAATGAAATAAATGAAGTCTCAATCTTCCTCTTTCTGTCGTTTTAGCCCCCGTCGTGTCGTCTCGGGGACGGTAATAGCTGAGTTGGCTCCCAGAGGAAACCTTGTCTGAAATTGAAAACAGTTTTTCAAACAGAGCGGCTCAGATCGGAGTGTAATCAGGTTTAAACGTGAACCACAGTGAAACCACAAACATCGTGTCTCTGTTAGCTCACGCTGAGCTGCTATCACGTCTGATCTACCACAAAAAAATTGAACCTCACATTTATCCCAACCCATAATTTTCAGTTTGGACAAATAAAATAAGCAAACGTCTTGCCTGAGGAGCTCCTTGTAGCTTCAAGGATTCTAACATCAAGGTGAAATTATGAGCTTCATTCAAACATAACACGATTCTGATGCCCTCCCTGTATTTTTCCAGCTCGTCAGTGTCCGGGTGGTTATTGGACCGAGTCGTGTTTCGCTGGTATAATCACAGTGAGGATGTCTGGGAGTGAAGATCCAGACAAAGTGGCCTTTCTCCGTTTTCTTCTCAGTGACAGACAGATGAATGGAAATGATAGAGAGCGGTGTGGGAGGGAAAAGGCCGGCTGCAGCCTCTGGGCTCCCTCGTGTCTCCTCGAGAAGGAGAGAGACGGATCGACACGAACGCTGAGCAGACGAGCAGTGAGCGCGTCTCAGAAAGATTCTAGTTCAACATCAACTCATGAACAGATTTATTAGACAACTGGGAGTCTTCTACAGACAGAATGATTCAAATCTCTGAGATGAAAAATACGTTTCAGTACCCATTTTGATCAGCAGAGAGCGCTCTCTGCATTCGTTGTTGTTGTTGCCAAACTTCACACCTCTTCACTCTCAGACTTTGAGGTATCTTCAAGGAGACTTTAAGACTTGCAGCACCAAATTTTGCACATTTCACGAGCCTGATTTTGTCCAAGCTTAACTTCCTGACGTACCCAGAGTTGGTGATGCAACCAAAGTGATTTTGCAACCTTCTCCTAAATTTAAACAAATGTTTCTGTATTTGAGAATATTGCATTTAATTTTTATTTCAATAAAAAAAACTGTTAGGATAAAGCTTTGTTTCACAAAGGTGATCTGGAACAGCAAACATCACAGTTCATACAACAAACAGTAATTTAAAAGGTGCAAACTAGTCTGTTGATTGAAGCACAAATATACCAATAAAAGGTCAAATGATCAATTTTTATAACCATTATTCATCCCAAGATACCACACTTGATGCTGCAGAGTGTGTATGGGTGCACATTGAGAATCACAGAGAGTGTATACTACAAATACTCGCGTTAGAAAACAGTATCATATGAGCAGGGTTCCTACACATCCTTAAAAAGTCTATTACTCAAAGGTCTTAAATTTGTCAGGGCAGGATTTGAGAAGGAGATTTAGAGTGAAAACTGTCTTACAAGCTGCTGATATAAATTATCTGCATCCTAGTTAGCCAGTCTGTGACCATGGATCGCTGTTTGCACTTGTACATCCAGCCGTTAACCAAAGAGCATCGAGGATCCCTTTATGTTCATTAAACTGACAAAAAGTAAACTCGAGTGGGTCTCATTTAGTGGCACACACGCTACAATTTGGTTGTAATACAGCAGAATCCTCCAAACATCGACTATATTTATGTGTTTTTGGTCTTAAATTTCATTCAAAGTGGCATTAAAGAGTCTTGAAAGGTCTTAAATTTGACTTGCCAAAACTTGCATGTACCCTGTTAGAGTGATCATGTGGAGAATTAATATACATGTATGAAATGTGCACAGACTGATAGCATAAAGGTGAAACATCTTCTGAAAGGGTCGTACAGGTTTTTTATCAGAGATAACAGCTTGACTTTCCATCTCCACAGGGTCCAGAGAGCAATTAGAGACATCGTCCTCACCTTCTTCTCTTCGGCTCACAGGGAACATCGGGCCTAGCACAGGTTAGTGTTGACACACTACAGGCTGCAAACAGCTTATCGACTGTGTAAACATAGGACCATGGATAAACATGGGGACATAAATAGTAAAAACACCAGTTTGGCGTCCATGGACAACAAATACAACAAGAACAAAAAAGAGAAGACAAAAAGTTAGTTTTAGTTTAGTTCACTTTTTTTGTTTTATCCACACATCTGCAGAGACAGTTTACTAATATAAACTCAACAGTAGAAGCCAAGTAGTGATGCTTTCGATGTACATTTTGTCATGTTTTGATGAGGGTGTATGATATCATGGAGGTGTTTCCCACTCCTGCTCTTTATACCATTATAAGCCCTCATGGACTCACACTCTGCACTGATGCCATTAAAACCTGTAAGAGGTTTATTGCTGGAGGCTTTAGGGTGGATGTTATGATTGGCTGTTTGTCTCTTGGGTCTGCAGCTGCACAGAGGCGTACGGACACGGCTGCAGAGGTGCAGGTTTGGAAGAACAATGTTTGCACACCCTGCCTCTCTATTTCTGTCTTTTACTCACCTTAGAGAAGAGGATATATTTATTAATGCACAGATGTATTCGCAGGAGCTTCTCTTGATGCTTCAGACCTCTAAAAAGACTGTTTGTTGTTTGTGGTTAATTCCCGCTCAGCGTCTGCGGCAGCTCGGCTCAGAGGGGCGCATTGCAGACGTTTGAATTAAAGCTGCGAAACTATTAAAAATGTATGTCTGTATGAATGCATGACCTATATTTCCATGCAGATAAATAAATAAACAAACAAGGGTTTAGGGGGATGATGCAAATCTTTAGAAGTGGGACACAGGATGAGCTGGAACAATAAAGGGTTTCACACTCAGAGACTCGTTTCCTAACCCCGACTTTACCTCTGCGCCCACATTCACTCCATCCCACGATGCCGCCTGCTCTTTCTGTCCCCGCATGTTTGTGTTGTCCTCTCTCGGTTCAAGTGTGTAACATGACTCACCTCTCTGAGCGGCACTTTAAGAGCAGAAAAAAGGCCCCCGCTCTGGTGTAGTGGTGTGTTTTTTTGGAGAGCTGCGACACTGACACGAGAGGCTTTTTGGAGGCTTTTTGATGGAGGCTTGGCCTTTTCTCCTGGATCGTGTCTCCTCTCCCTGCACTTCTCCCCCTCCTTTGTTGTCAGTCATCTAAAGAAGAAGTGAGACGGTAAGAGTCCTACAGTCCCTGGCACCGCCGCTCCTATTTCCGGTGACCAAAGAGAACTAAGTACTACTTCACAACGACAGACTGACTTCGTCGAGGACTATAAAGAATTTTCTCGCCTATTATTGTTGTTTGGGTAGCAGAAAGTCGTTCTAATACAGTATTGACGTCGGAAGTCGTGTCACTAACTGATTTTTTACTAATGGTCCCAGCAATCAATCGAATACTGAATAAGACACACAATTTAATTAAAAAATGCAAAGATCAGGCTTTCTGACTTGAAAAATAGAGGCATGAAAGTGTCATTTCTTCTGATAAGTAGCTTAAATGTCAAATTATGCAATTATTAGGTCTGCTAATGGAAACTTATTCACATAATCTAAAGTTTTCTACATCTGATGTAACTTTAATATTTGTTTAATTGGATCATTGCACCTCAGGCTTGCACTCTCACAAACTTTCAGTTGAGTTTGGGCCACGATTCTTGAAAGAATGACTCATTTGAAAGCAACAATTTATATTTGGGTGATGGCTCCCTGCTTTTCCAAGACCCTCAATGTAGGGGGAGCACATTTACCATCTCTTTCATGCACTCAGATGAAAAGCTACGCAGGGAAAGCAGCAGCAAAGATTAAAGCCAAAGGAGCCAAAAACACAGCTAGCCTCTCTTTCATGTGCATACTGGAAAAGCCCAGGCAGGCAGAGCAGCAGCAAAATCCAAAGCCTGGAGGTAGATAAGCACACTTTAAAGTGCATATGTGATAAGTCAAGGCAGGCAGAGCACCAGGAAAGACCAAAACCTGAAGGCAAAAAATCACACTTCAACCTGCAGACATGAAAAAACCAAGGCAGGCAGAGCAGAAGTGAAGACAAACGCTAGAGTCACCAAAACCAAAGAGGGGGAGAGCACATCTCCTTTTTCCCCCATGTGCAAACTTTTAACCCCAGGCAGGTAGAGCAGCAGCAAAGAACAAAGACTGAGGCTTAAAGGAGCACGAGCACACCTCTACTTGATTCCTTACACATATATGAAAAGCCAAAGCTGTCAGAACAGCAGCAAAATCCAAAGCCTGGAGGTAGATAAGCACACTTTAAAGTGCAGACATGAAAAAACCAAGGCAGGCAGAGTCAAAGTAAAGACAAATGCAAAGGGGGGAAGAGCACATCTCCTCTTTCCTCCATGTGCAAACTTGTAAGCTGAGGAAGGAGAGCAGCAGCAAAGACCAAAGCCAACAGGAAGTCAAGCATAGATTGGCTCTGTTTCATGTGCACACATGAAAGGTTAAGGCAGGCTGAGCAACAGGAGCAAAATCCATAGACTAATGTGCCAAATTTGTACATGTAGGCACATTTCTTTTCTTTTTCGTGTGCATACTTTAAAAACTCAGGCAGGCAGAGCATCACCAAAGACTGAAGCCTGAGGTGCCAAGGCCTTAGGGAGTGCGAGCACACTTCCGCTTTTATTTCATAAGCAAACCTAAAAAGCAAAGGCAGCGAGCAGCAAAGACAAAAACCTAAGTCGTCAAAACCTCATTTGCAAACTTGTAAAGCCGAGGTCGGGAGAGCAGCAGCAAAAACCAACACCAGAAGGCAGACATGCACACCTCGCCTCTCTTTTACGTGCATGCATAAAAAGGCTGAGGTCGGCAAAGCAGGAGCAAAAACTGAAAGTCTGAGGTGAGCACACTTCCTATTTCTTTCATTTGCAAAGATGAAAAAGACAAGGAATGTAGAGCAGCAGCAGCAGCAGCAAAAACCAAAGTCTAGAAGTGGAATTGCACTCTCCCCTTTTTTTCCATGTGTTTACTTGAGAGGCTGCGGCAGACAGAGCAGCAGCAAAGACCAGAGTCTGAGGGAGAATAAGCACACCTCCCTTCTTTTTTATTTTGGGTATGTCAACAGCAAAGGCAGGGAGAGCAGCAGTAAAGACAGAGCAAGAATCAGTGAGTATACACGTGGATGCCGCAGTTTAAAAAGAAAGATCGTGGATGTTGGTTGAACCATCTGAGCTAAAAGTTGATGTTAAGAGCAGATGATCTGATTTGACCTCAAGGCCTGAACAACTTCTGGTCCATTTCCCTGGATTTTCTCCTTAACACAAAAGTGAATATCAACTAAAAGTTTTACTTTGTGAAGTTTTTTTTATATTGTTTTCCTCACAACAAGCTACAAACATCGAATCTTGACACAATATTGGTTTAGCCCTGAAGGCTGTGCAGCTATAAACAAGAGGGAGCTGCTCCTCATTGACAGAGCAGATTGATTTCAGACAGGAGAGAAGCAGAGGAGTTTACATGCATGTTCTGAGACTCTGCAGCTCCCTTTGTTTCCGGAAGCAATCATATTTTATTTATCTCATTAGGAAGAGGAAATATTAAAGAGATATAGAGTCAGCTTTAAAGAAGTTTTCTCTCTCTTGTTTTCCTCCATGCTCCTATCATCATTGGTCACGTGACTTCCTGCGTCACCTGTTCTAAGAAAAGCATGTTGTGCTCCTGTAATAACTCTCCATTTATCATACTTAGCATCCGTTATTCGACTATAAACTACAGCTGTTAGGAAGAGCTAAGAGCTTTTTAGTCCAGGCATTAACATCCGTTTGTCGCTGCACGTAAAGGTCACCTCTTTATCTCTCTCTTGGGCTCGTGTGGCATTATTTCACAATCTGATATCTGTCTGTAGAGCACTGAACCACAGAGGTGAAGCTGACCCTCTCTTTCTAACAGGAGAGTAACCTTTTACCTCCTGTTTTCTGCAAAGGCCAGCCCGTCTCTGAAGCAGCTCATAAACCTCTCTTCGGATCCATCTGTGGCCTTGTTTTTTCGTCGCTGTGTGAGTCTAAGTCGAGGCGAGGCTGATGGCTGTTTGCATGAAGCAGAAGAGTGTATCCATGCTGAAATGACTAATTGGGAAACATTGTGTATGAGCTCATTTGATGCACTGAGCAGCTTATTCTCTTTGCATGGATAACTGCAGGTTTATACCCTGAACACAGCACTTCTTACACCACCGAGGATAGTGTTTGTTTTAATTTCATACTCACTGATAGATTATGAGAATCTCTTCTCAGCATTGTGCTCTTGTTCAGTCTTGTTTGTATTTTGTTTTCCAGCCTCAGGGACTTTGTCTTCCCTCCTCCTCCTCCTCCTCTTCTTTCTCCTGCACCTCTGCTCTGACTGCTGCCACAAGCTTGGCATCAAAGGGCCGTTAAAGAGGCTGCTTCTAAATGAACTTGACAGCAAAGCCGAGGCGTGGTGATATGGGTGGACATGCAAATCAATATTTCACATCATCAGCCTCTGGTTGGTGGAGCACGGGGACAGGATGGCAGGGTGCGGCCGGCTCAGCCATTGATTCAGACCACAAGAGGAGTCAGAGAGGTTCAGGAGGGCTTAGTGGTCGAGTTTCACTCTGGAGCTGTAGATGCTGCAGAGTTAATCAAACATCAGGTACCTCCAGGAAGGTATTTCTATTTCAGTCATTCAGGATGTGATGAAACCTGACAGTAAATCAGTATCATGTGTTTAAGGGTGTGTAAACATTACTGTTGAAACATTACTGTAAACACCACGTTCAGAGTCTGAAGCAGTTTGTTGTAAATGTTTCAGACTTTATTGAGTCGTGGCTGATCTCTGATCCTCATACAGAAGCAAAAACACTCAAAAATCTTTCTGTTCCAACATTAAATACCAAACATCTTCTTTTGATATTACATCATGATGTGTTTGTTTCTGTTAAGCACTGAAACCTCCACCTGCTCATGGGCTCTTCCTCTCGTCTCAGCGGAGCGTCACAGGCTCATCATTCAGACATCAGTCTCCCTGAGAGCCCATCTTACTGTCAGAGGGCCTATTAGTCAAAGAGCTCACAAATTAGAAGGGCTGATAGCCAGAAAATCCAAAGGCCCATTCATCAGAGAATTAATTTGGATGTAAGAATTGAATTTCTGACGGACAGACCTTTTGGTTGACAAGCCGTCTGATTAACTGACTTTCTGACTGACAGTCCCTCTGACTAACAGTCCTTCTGACTTACCTGCCTTCCAATCTTCTTACAAACAGCCCTTCTGGTTTTCTGACTTACAGGCTCTCTAACAAATGGACCATCTGACCAACTGGCCTCCTGATTTACAGGCCATCTGACTTACAGACCCTTTGATTTCAGACGAACAGGCCTTCTGATTTCCTGACTAACTGTCCTCCTGACTTACCTGCCCTCTGATTTTCTTACAATCCAACCTTCTGATTTCCAGATTAGCCTGCCTTCCAATCTTCTTATAAACCGTCCCTCTGGTTTTCTAACTTACAGGCCCTTTGATTTCTGACTAATAGGCCCTCTGATTTCCTGACTAACTGGCCTCCTGATTTACAGGCCATCTGACTTACAGACCCTTTGATTTCTGTCCGACAGGCCTTCTGATTTCCTGACTAACTGGCCTCCTGATTTACAGGCCATCTGACTTACAGACCCTTTGATTTCTGTCCGACAGGCCTTCTGATTTCCTGACTAACTGGCCTCCTGATTTACAGGCCATCTGACTTACAGACCCTTTGATTTCTGTCCGACAGGCCTTCTGATTTCTGACCAACCGGCCTCCTGACTTATGAGCCATTCGACTTACAGACACTTTAATTCCTGACTAACTGGCCTTCTAGTTTTCTTCCTAACCGTCCTTCTGATTTTATGAGTAGCGAGCTTTCTGACAAATGGACTGTATGACTAACAGACCTTTTCATTTTCTAGCTAATGGGCCTTCTGAATTTTTTACTTACAGCACAGCTGACGAACAGACAGTCTGATTTTCTGACTAACAGGCCTCCTAACTTACATGCCCTCTGACTAAAGAACCCTATGTTTGTTTGACTTACAGACCTCTTGGTTTACTGACTAACAGACATTCTGATTTTCTGATTAACTGGCCTCCTGATATACCTTCATGCATCCGTTTTTTTTATCATTTATTTTTTAAACTTTGTCATGATTTTGCAACATGTAATACAAATGTTACACATTGGGATCCTCATGTAATTTGTAAATATTCACTTTATATGATTGTTAGACTCACATTTCAAATGACTGTCATAATATCTATAACCATATATGGCTCTTTATGACTTTATTTAGATATGTACATATGTATTTTAACATATAGCTGCTTACTGGTGACTGTGCTGGTGGGTTCAAAAACACTGTAGCTGGTAGGAAAATTTCCATTTTAACCCCATTTCTATATTTAAATCCAAACATGCAACCAGCTTCACCAGTGCTCGACGTTTTCAGGAGTTAAAGGGTCAAACTGGGAGCTATTGTTAGTGCTGATGTTTGCAAGTTTGAGGTTTACATGCATGGAGAGGAGATGATGTTGTTTGAGTGCTGAATATGTGCAAACGCCTCTGGATGAAGCAGAGTTAAAGGTGCATTTTCCTGTTTGCTTGTGTTGTGAGTTCTGGGCTTATTGTCTAAATGGTGACGGTTTCATGGCTGCAAAGACAATTTAGTTTTTTCTGTTCAGCTCAACATTTAGGGAAAGATGGGTTGGAAGCTGTTTATCACACCGCACTGACATCTGCGCTTTGTTTACACACACACACACACACACGTTTGTAGTCTGATTGTAGAAAGAAAGGATCAGTGAGAGCACAGCAGATGGGATGCATATGGAAGCAAAGACAATTCCCCTCTCATTGAATTGTACCATTTAGTGCAACATACCAGCTACGCAATGTGTCACAACGCGAGCATTGTTGATGCAGCCTGGCAGCCGCATGAACAGCAAACATGTCATTCAGTTGTAAATTATGTTACAGGCAAGGTCACCTTGTGTAAAGGTTGTGAAGGAGGAGGAAATGAGCTGAGGGTGTAATCTATTTCCCTGTGTCAGAGATATATATCTCAGCGAGGAAATGGAGACACATGCAGTTAAACTCCCTGATAACACAAACACAAACATCGCACAAATGTCTGTATTTATGAGCCTGTTAACGCATGCATGTAAAGACTGACAGCTCTGTGTTTGCTGTCATAAATCATAACCAGGAAGTTTCACCTCACAGGAGGAGGAAAAGTACGATCCGGTATTGATTTGTCAATCAGGTGGAGTGAAATCAATCAATCCAAGCAGAGACGCTCATATGAATTTATGCAGATGCAGCAGTGTTTGTCGTCCCAGCGTCTTCTTGTTAGCTGGGCTAATTCTCCAACCTTGTGTGACTTTCAACTCCGAGCCGTGCTCCCTCAAGGATACATGTCTTAGCATAATACAGAGAGCTTAGGAGTCATTGAGATGTGGTCCCTATGTGAGGAGGAGGAGAGGATCCTCCCTCCCCCCTAAACCAGCTCTCTGCCAGCACAATGCCAACTCTGTGCCTCTGCAGCTTTGGCATCCTTGACCGTTGACTCTGTCTCATTGACACCTCCCCTCCCCCAGACACACAGGCTGCACCAACACTCTGCTTTAATGCTTCATGTCTAATTCAATCACTTGCAGCTTCATTGTTTTATTGTTTTGCATTGAATTGAAATGATGTTTTCAGTCAGAATCCATTGATTTCTCCTGTCACGTGCACATTTAACCTGTTGGACTGAAGCCAGAGTGTAACAGCTGTGCTTTGACGCACTCAGATGGAGCCAAAACCAGCCAACCTCAGATTAATTGGTGCCAGTTTAGTCGCAAGAAATCTGCTGTTTTTGGATTTATTTTGGATGCAGGGGAGACATGTTGCAAAGAAGCACTCATTGGTGTTTGTTTCTTCATTAAAATATGAATAATAGAATGATGCAGCTTTTACTTTAACAGTTAACCAAATTTGTCTTTTCAATAGCCCATCTTGCATCCTCACTTTTACCTCCTCCCATTTTTCCCTGTTATTCACATAAACAACATTTTTATCATCAAATAACCTCCTTTCACCGCATAATGTGCCAAATATGTGGAGACAGGCAAGGTCAATGCATCCCCACGGTCCCCAGCTGGCACTAACCCCGGTGAGGAGGGTGTCTGCGAGAGGGAGATGTTTTCATGCTGGGATGCACAATTTGTCCAGTGTTTACTCTCCTGTCCATTTGCATCACCGACAGTAGACCTGAGTGACATCAACATGAGGCTACAGTCACAGACTGCTACCGCTTTTTTTTTTTTGAGTCAGCCCAGAAAATCTCTCCCAGGCTGTGCACACGAGGCGTACATGTGCTGTGCAGTCAGGTACAGTTACTCAGACCTGTCAGTGATGAAACTGCCTGCACAACATCTCCAACCTGAAGCATGTCATTACCAATCAAACTGTTATTTCACTTTAAAACGCTGCCACATTCAGGCCCTAAAACATCAAACTACTATCAGGGTTCCTACACATCCTTAAGAAGTCTGAAATTCATGTTTTTAAATCTAAGGCCTTAAAAAGTCTTAAATTCATTAAAATGTCATATTCTGGTCTTAGATAAATTACTCAAAGGTCTTAAATTTGTCAGGGCAGGATTTTTTTTTTTTTTTTTTTTTTGGGGGGGACTTTTCATGAAGGAGATTTAGAGTAAATACTGTCTTATAAGCTGCTGATATAAGTTGCTATCTGCATCCTAGTTAACTAGTCTATAACTATGGGTCACTGTTTACACTTTTACATACAGATATTAACCAATGAGCAACTTAATGTTCAATAAACAGACAAAAAGGAAACTTGAATGAGTCTCATGAAGTGACACATGCTATGATTTGGTTGTAAAACAGCAGGATCCCCAAACCATCAACCATATTTGTGTGTTTTTGGTCTCAAATTTCATTCAAAGTGGCATTAAAAGGGTCTTAAAAAGTCTTATATTTGACTTGACAAAACCTGCAGGTACCCTGACTATGGAGAGATTCTGGTATCAGAAAGATACAACAGTGGATAAGCCACAGTCATAACCACTGATATCAAAATTTAACATGAAGGTGAGCCACTCAAGCAATTTAAACTGATAAAGAAAGGATAATATTGTTAACAGCAACCTTCTATGCATCACCAAATGAGAGAGATAATGAGTGTTTTTGAAAGACATGTTAACTTAAATCAAAACCCTGATAAAAATAATAAACAAGCACACAATAAACTGGCAAGGTAGGCAGGAAATTTAATCTCCACAGCCAGTACTTTTCCATCAATGTCACTGTCATCTCTAGCACTTAATGTCCTGCAGAGGTTGTTACCCCAAAATACCTGACTGACCATGTTAGTGATAATGACACTTCCTGGTCAGTGCCTCCAAAAATATTTCAGGATTGCTCCTGCAAAGACAAAGATCTCTAGGTTACCAGGCAAACTAGATCATAAGCAAATATTTTCTAACACATTATTGGAGAAAACCATGCACTTTAGAGAAATAATCTGTTTTTATATTAACTATTGAAATGTTAAAAGCTAAAACACAGGCTCAAGGCTAATAAAACACAGGCTGAAAGCTAAAATGCCAGCTAAAGGCGAGGCATGGGATAAGCTGTTTAGCATTGATCTGTTCAAACCTGAGAGTCTATCAATAAATGAAGAGTGATGTTATGTTTGTTCTGTACCACTAATGGCCCTTTTCCACTGACTCGCCTTGGCCCTACTCTACTCGGCTCTACTCGACTCTACCCGGTTTGTGTTGCATTTCCACTAGAGCGGTACTACGCGGCAGACGCCAGTTTTTAGTACCTACTCTACCCGGGTTCTAAGCGAGTAAAGCCGATACTAAAACGTGACGTCGACGGACTGCCGGTCACTCATTGGTCAGAGACTGTCCTCACTGAAGCTTAAGACTCTGTAGAATCACTTACAAGAGGCAAACAAATAAGTCAGCGACGAGTTTTTAATGACATTTAAACCCGACGGCACAGAACCAGACTGAATGAACACAAGATACCACCTTAAAATGTACCGTCATGATTCCTAAATAAGTTTAAAGTCCTTTTTAAACGAAAAAGAAGTTAACAGCAAAGATAGTTCGCTCTAAAGAGTCTTTTAAATTAAATCAAAGTTGGTCGGTGCAGGAGCGATCTGTCTGCCACGAGAGTCTTTAAGCACCAATCAGTCCATTAATCCACAGGGATCCAAAAAGGAAAACCAGTTCAAAGAAGAATGATTGATCAACAAAAAATCTCTGCTATACCAGGCCCAAAAATCAAAAATTAAAGTGATCTCACTGGATCCAGGGAAGAGTTGATGTCAGGAAGCAGCTCCTTCCTTTTCCTCCGCGTGCAGCAGCACAAGGCTGTTGTTTACCTCCGTTGTCATGACGCCCGACATTGAGCCGCTGTATTGCTTTAATGAAATCTTTTGAAAGCTTTTTTTTTTCCTTTACAGACCACGGTGGCACATATGTTAGTAAAAAATTATGTTTGTGTCGCGTTATAGATGAACATGCACGCACTTCTGCGCAGCACTTTAGTGCAGCTGTGTTATAAGATCCACGCCCACCGTGAGTCTGTAGTCGGGCTAGAGGAAAAGCTAATCAAACCGAGTAGAGCCGAGTAGAGTAGAGCTGGAATTGTATAGTGGAAAAGCGCCATAAGTTACATGGTACCAATATTCTACATGTAGCCGGCTACTAAACTACGGTGGAAACTCACAAAGTTTGCATGTTGTCACGCTTCAAACATTACATTACCTTGCAGCGTTTTATCCGGTTAAAAGTCGACTTGAATAATGAAAAGTTGTGCTAAAAGTAAGATTTGATCTCCATTCATCTTTAAAAACTAACACATGGGTCACAAGTTTTTGCAAGTCCTCCAGACAGAGGGGGGTGATACAGTTCACTGCAAACAGATTCTGCTCACGGCCACTTTAATACATCAGTCCAAAGTAATTACAAAGTAATATCAAGTGGTAAATATCTGAGAGACAATTTTCACTGATGACATGGCAAGCATCTTCACAACAATAACAACGACACCCCCAACCCGTGCTGTTATCTGATGAAACAGGCCTGGTGTCACTCATTCTTTCAGTCTTTGAGGGCAGCTCAGTCCTCTGACATTTTATTTTATTCCAACCAGCTTTCATGAAGCAAACACAAAAACTTGATTAGCAGACAAATCCTGGACAGCAAACATGTAACGCTGAGTTTCAAACTTGTGCTGTATTACTCAGTTTGATGATTCAGTGCACACTAGCTTGTTTATTGCTCTGTATGACATCAGTTTGTTGTTGTAAACTCTACTTTAAGTGCTGCTTAGTTTTGTTGAAAATCATCCCATTTTGGAACGAAAGCTTTTCAAATCTAAAATCCAACGTTTTATTTTTAATCGTGTTGTTTAGCAACTGCGCCTGTTTTTGTGTAAACAAGTTGAGCAAACGGCTGATTAACTTTCCAACTTGTGACTTAGAAGAAAACTCGAGGCTGACGTCAATCTCAGCTCGTGAATGGAAACTGTCAGTAAATGTTAATTTTCTCTGGAAGCAACTGGACGGAGCTAAAACCAGATTCAACAGCTTGGTTTGCTGAAGCCGATGGGAGATGATTTAAAGAGACAGCAGCTCCAGTGTGGAACCCATCAGAGCGCGTTATCAAGACGTGAAACTGTGGAATTAGCTCATTGAAGATTCACGGTTTCATTTCCAAGAACGATCCAACCCAGTTCATGCAATCACTGAGTTTATCTGTGTACAGTTACATCCTTTCATGTGGTTCCAGCGTCTTTAGTACTCATCAGAAAACGATCGTCTGAGAGCGTTTCTGGATCGGCCTGATTGATATTCAGGTATGCTTCAGGAGGTCTCCAGATAAAACGTATTACATAAGCCGAGCCGAGCTCCTCAGCTCTGCCTGTGAATGTGTAGTCACACCTGATGATGAACAGAATGACCTGATTTCCTGTATCCCAGGAGAAATGTGTGCAGATGAAGGAGCGCGGTGCATCCAGGCCTCCGTTTCTCTTCCTCTACAACCTGTCATGGAATCAATCCCGCCGTTAGATGTGCTCTCCGCAGGGAGCGAATCAGAGAAGGTGCTGTGGTTTAACCTTCTCTGTCTTTCTCTCACTTTCTGTTTCTATCTGTGAACACATCCATCCATCCTTATGTGTTGTCATCCTCTCTCTTCTCCTTCCTCCTCGGAGATTAACTCTCCTCCTCTTTCCTCTCACTCATGCTGACTTTCTTTCCGCCTTGCTCTCTTTTTTTTATCTCTCTACATCTCCTCCCCTCTCTCTCTCTCTCTCCCTCTCTCTCTCTCTCTCGCTGTCTTTGCAGCGCAGCATCTCGAGGAGCTGAGGGACTATGATTAGGACAGAAGAGAACTGGCTGTAAGACAGAGACAAACTCAGAACTGGGTCATCATTGTTTCTGTGTGAGGGCCCCGCTCGCTCTGCAGATGAAAAGCTTGAAGACAAGCGGAGCAAACGACGCTCCCTCGCTCGCTTTCTTGCTTTCTCGCTGCAGCACCATGAGCCCTAGACATTTCTGGGCTAGAGAAACACTCATGCAAAGGAGTGAAAGGAACTGCAACATAGAATTTATGTAATAAGAGCTGAATAAAACATGCAGCTAGCCCGCTTTCTCCATCTCTGAACCCTTCCAGTTAGTAATCACGCATCGGTCGCTCGTCGCGGCGTGATGGAGGAGCGACACAATCACCCAGCATGCTGTGGTCATGAAGCAGCAGACGGGGAAAACCTCGGTTGTCACAGGGTAATAGTATTTTGACATCGATCACCATTTTTCTCCTGCTCCCTCACGCTCTGCCTCTCCTGGCGTTCATCTCTCGCTCTTTCTTTCCCTCTGTCTTCCACCCCTTTAGCAGACAGTCTGACAGGGTCTGTCCCACTGGCCAAGCATTCAGCACTCATCATGCGCATCATTTCCTCTCATCATTCCCCCCGGTGTGCTTCTTCCATCTCCTCTGGCCTGTTCACTCGCCATCAACCACTTCCCACAACCCCTTTCCTTTCACTCTCTCTCAGTGTATAGACAGAGCTGTGGCATTTATACGTATGCATGCATGTGTGTGACTGCACATGATATTATCAAACACAGAGAATGAGTCACGGTGTTGAGGAATGGATATAAAAACAAATATTTCCACGTCAGTACTTTTCAATGTTTGAGTGTTTTAGTTGTGTGTACTAGCCCAACGTTGTGTCTGGTTAAATGTTTTTGATTGTTTTGTGAATAAAAGTCAAAGTGGATGTCATCATCTTACAGCAAAACAAATCAGCCTGAAGGTACAAAAAAAATAACCAAACCTAACCTATATCAACAGAACCCTAGCCTAACCTAACCTCACTTAACATAACATAACATAACATAAACTTAACTAAACTAACCTGACCAAACCTAACCTTACCTAACCTAACCTTACCTACCATAACCCCAACCTAACCTAACCTGAAATAACATAACATAACATAGCATGACCAGTCCTTACCTAACCTCACATAACCCTAACTTAACCTAACCTATATTAACCTTACTTAACCTAAACTTAAGTAACCTAACCTTACCTAACCTAATCAACCCAACCCTAACCTAACTGAACCTAACCTTAACTTTACATAACCTTACATAACCTAAACTTAACTAACCTAACCCTACCTTACCTTACCAAATCAACCCAACCCTAACCTAACCTAACCTAACTTTACCCTTACCTTACCCTAACCTAACCTTACCTAACATTACCTTAACTAACCTAACCTAACCTAAACTTAACTAACCTAACCCTACCTTACCCTACCAAATCAACCCAACCCTAACCTAACCTAACCTAATCTAACCTAACCAAACCCTTACCTTACCTAACCAACCCTAACCTAACCTAACCTTGCCTAACATAACCTTTACTAACCTAACCCCAACCTAACCTAACCTGAAATAACATAACATAACATAACATAGCATGACCAGTCCTTACCTAACCTCACATAACCCTAACTTAACCTAACCTAACCTATATTAACCTAAACTTAACTAACCTAACCTTACCTTACCTAATCAACCCAACCCTAACCTAACCGAACCTAACCTTACCTAACATAACCGAACCGAGCCTTACTTTACATAACCTTAACTAACCTAAACTTAACTGACCTAACCCTACCCTACCCTACCAAATCAACCCAACCCTAACCTAACCCTTACCTTTCCTAACCTAGCCTAGCCTAACCTAACCTAACCTAACCTAACCTAACCTAACCTTGTCTCACATAACCTTAACTAACCTAACCTAACCTAAACTAACCTAACCTAACCTAACCAAACCCTTACCTTACCTTACCTTACCTTACCTAACCTAACCTAACCTAACCTAACCTTGCCTAACATAACCTTAAATAACCTAACCTAAACTAACCTTACCTTACCTAAGATAACCTAACTCTTACCTAACCTAATTGAATCTTACCTTACTTGTTAATAAACAGAGTTGAAAGAGTCGTAAACCTCTTTTACACATGTACCTCAACATTTCATGGTTTTCCAGAACTGCATGTTCACACACGTCTCTCATAATAAGAGTGAGATGCTACAATGACAGCTCTCAGTTTTATACCCACACTTGGATTTTTGTGCATGTCTATAAAGAGCTGAAGATGATTAATAAACATTTGCAGCCCAACGACCTTTTTAGACTTTGACATTTAAGAAAAAATGTAATTAGTTTCCTGAGATGAAGAAATAAGGAAAAGGTGAATTGATCTCTTTAGCATGAGGAAGGTCATTTTGGTACCTTAATGACTTGAAATGAAAGTCTATAAGAGCATGAATGAGATCAGGAAGACTGGAGGAACACGTGTGTCTGATAGTGAGTTAGAAGAGACGTGAATGATGTGTTTGTTGAGCTGCAGGGATCAGGATGCTCATATAAAGGGAGAGAAAGATGCTCCACATCAGAGGGTTAACAACGCTGACCGTCCTCTGCCATGAAGGCCGTTCTCTGTGAAATGAATCAGCTGAGTCAGAGAGTGATGACCCTTCGTTCTGCATACATCACACACTACAGTGAGAGCTGCTGCAGCCTTTAAACACACCGCTCTAAATGAAGCTCTCTGAATCCTCCTGTTTCTGTGTTCCCCTCTTCACTGTGCATTCAGTGTGTGCAGCTTGTGTCAAACCTTTACAGCGGATCAGAATTAGAGGAGTCTTGGCCTACTTTCCAAACCATCGAGGAGCAAATAATCAGCCTGAGCCCAGGATTTGCCTGGCACTCTCTCAAATGTCTCGGCTGCTTGTGAAACATCCTTTTTTCTGCAAGTGTTGACTTTCACCGAGACTCTCCAGAGCAGGCGGTGACTCTGTGACGAGGAGGATACTGAGACCTCTACTGCCATCTAGAGGCTGGTAGTAGGTGGTTCCTGAAAGAGATGCTGTGTGCTCTCTGAAGGTTTCACTTTCACATTATCAGCTCTGACTCCAAACTGCTCAGGCGACTTTATTAATAATTTATCCAACCATGAGAACCTGACTGAGACACAGATTCTTTTGAGTGTCCATACCAAGACTAATAAAGGAAAGGAAGATATAAGCCAGATAATCGGGCTCAAAACAACAAAAAATATTGTAAAAAGAAATGTCTTGTAGTTTTTATTGGTCCAAATACCCCTCTGAAAAAAAAGTCTGCCATAGTGGATGGATGGGAACTTTTTTTTAAATCTTTTTTAAAGATTTAAGTCCAAAGTTGTGTCCAACACTCAAAGTAAATTAAGTAGAATGGGGGAAAATTTTCATCGCTATGACTTTGAAACTTCTCCAGTTGATTAGTGACACCATATCAAAGAAAAAATGTAAGACGAGTTTTCAAGATTTATGATTATAATAATAAATTTGTTTTATATAGCGCTTTTCAAAACACTCAAAGACACTTTACAGATTAAAAGACATTCAAATCCAACAAACAAACAAACAAACTAGCAAAAAGACATTACAATCCAACAAACAAACAAACAAACAAATTAGCAAAAAGACATTAAAATCCAACAAACAAACTTGCAAAGACAAAATCCAACAAACAAACTTGCAAAGACAAAATCCAACAAACAAAACAAAAAAATTAGCAAAAAGACATTAAAATCCAACAAACAAGCAAACAAATCAAACAAGCAAAATCACAGCACAGGATGATAAAACAAGATAAAACAAAGATGTGATCAACAGTTAAAAGCAATTCAATTCCTTATTTATGCAAATGTACCTTTTTTAATTAAATGTACCAAAAATTGCACATAGGTATTACAAAAAAAAAAAAGAATTTGAATATGTTGACATATAGTCGTGTCACACCACTTTTCTTTTTTCAAGACAACTCTTTACCGGACACATTAAGATGAGGTCATGTATTTATCATCAGTTAGTTGCACTGTTGTTTGAAATGTGACAACAAAACTTTTTAAAGTGTGTAGCTTTGTTAAGTAGCTACATTTAGCTTAGCTCCTCACAGCTCGGTGCTCTGATACGTGTCTGTAACGTTAGTGAATCCTGGTTGTGTCCTACCAGTGCTCATCTACCAACTCCAACCTCACCAAGCAGAGCAAACGTAACCTGGCTCTTCATTTTATTGATAGACTCTCAGGTTTGAGCAGATCACTGCAGAATAACTGCTGCATGTGGACAGGAATCAACATTAGCACAAACACATTAGAGACTGTTTTAGCCTTTAGCCTGTGCTCTATCACTCTCCTGCTTAGCTTTCTTCTGCTCCTCCGTCCCTTCCGTCTCCTGTTTCCACATTTACTTTTAAATAAACCATAGAAATAATTTCAGCAGAGAAAAACTTAGATCTCTTTCTTCACTGTTGAACTTTGTCTGCCTGCGTGGTGTTGTCATGGAGACTTTGTTGTGCCAATAATCTTATTTTAATTTGAGGTTTATGATCAGGCATTTATCTAGATAAATGAGGCTTTTTTAAGATCACTTAGAAAGTCCTCACTGTCCCTTATACTTATATTTTGGAACGGCTTTTTTTCCAGTGTACAGTCTTTGGTTTTGTCTTGCACTGTTTGTTGAATGTTGTTTAGAGGAGTCAGACTCACTTGCTGCAAACTGAAACAAAATCTACCTACAGGTGAAAGTAAAGTAACCTTTAAAAAAAACAATCCCTGGGCTTCAGTCCATGCCAGAATTGGTCTGTGGGAAATTTGTGCAGCTTTTTCTCTCGTCAGCAAACTCTTCATGTGTCTGAGACTCAGTAGAAGAGTTGGAAGAACCTTTTGAAGAAGCTCCTGGGACTGAACTTTAAGACCTGGCACTTTCAGCTGCCTGATGTTTGCTGATTACAGACTTTACTCCAACAAACAGTTTGATTTTGGCGTTTTTCTCTTCATGGACTCCTCCACCTCCTCCTCTTTTCTCCTCCCTGGCACTGCAGCAGTCCCCGGTGCCAGGAAGTGCCTTCAGGTTTATAAATGAACCAGTTGTTGTGCAGAGTGTGGGAAGATTT